>JAHHFK020002999.1:0-125673 GCA_024533555.2 Aedes koreicus
TAAAGGTTGTGTGGAATCAAATTGCACCACTTTTGAATGGCTGTAACTTTTTACTCGTTGGATATTTTCTATTGAAATTTTGGGTGGATTTAGTTCAATGTGTATTTTTTTTACGCTGTGTAAGTTTCATTAGTAGATGTGCAATCGTTGCGAAGATGGAGTCGGAAGAACAGCAGCGGCACAAAGACATTTTGCGCACGTACTTCGAAAATCCGGAAATCCGTGCCATCAGCAGGAAGCTGGGAATGGTACATTCTACGGTGTCTCGTATTTTAAATCGGTACCACGAACGTTTAACCATCGATCGGAAAGAAAAAAGTGGCAAAAATGGATCTCCGTGAAGTGCGAGTAGTTAAAGCTTTCAAGAGGAATCCCAACAGTTCAGTTCGAGATGTGGCGAAGAAACTGAATCTAACCAAAACTTTCGTGCAAATTGCAAAATAACGTGAAGAACTACACACGTACAAAGTCCAAAAGGCGCCTAGTTACGATGAACGGCTGAATACGGTAGGTAAAACACGTGCACGGAAGCTCTACACCCAGATGTTGACGAAACCACATTACATCATTATGAATGATGAGACGTATGTAAAACCAGACTTGCAGCAGCTTCCGGGGCTCTAGTTTTTCAATGCTCATCATAAAATCGATGTCCTTGAGGACGTTAGAAAGCAGAAGATGTCAAAGTTTTCCAAAAAATATATGATTTGGCAAGCAATTTGCTCGTGTGGAAAGCGGAGCACCCTATTCGTGACAACTGGAACGGTCAATGGGCAGGTGTACCTAAAGAAATGCCTCCAAAAGCGTCTACTTTCTCATCTGAGGTCACACGATGGCGCTACGATTTTCTGGCCAGATTTGGCCTCGTGCCATTACTCGAAAGAGGTTTTGGAGTGGTACAAGGCTAAGGAGGTCAATTTCGTGCCGAAGCATCTCAACCACCCGAATGCACCGGAGCTGCGGCCAATTGAAAAGTACTGGGGCATCACGAAGCAGGCACTTCAGAAGCGTCCCAAGAAAGTGAAATCGGAGGAAGATATCAACAAAAAATGGATTGCCACCCAAAAAAAATTTGGTCCAAATATTGTACAGGACCTTATGAGTAGTGTAAATATGAAGGTTTGTGCATTGGCATATGGCATTGAAATTGAATAAAACAAACATGAAAAAATATTTATTACATGTTTTATTTAACTCTCTGAAAGTTTGAAGATGATTGGTTGAACGGGCGAATTTTGCCGAATATTTGTGTGTGTCACAATTTCATTCTGTACACCCTTTAGTTAAACACAGTGGGTGCGTGAAGTGCACTAGCCCCTTCCCTGACGTAATGCCGAAAGGTGGTTCCGGGGAGGGCTGGGGCGCGAGGCACGGGTGGGTTTTTAGTGGGTCGAGGAGTTGGCGCTCACATCCCCACACCCTGAGTTCTTCAGGAGTCTGTTAGCAAATTTTCCATCCCATTTCCATCCATAGGGTGGGGAACCGGATTCCGGATGATCTGGTGATTCGATGTCAGGCAGCGTGCTCTGTACCGATTTATAGACTCACTGAATTGCTCTTCGAGTAACTTTATCTCGGGATGATCAGATGTTCTTGTCCTCGGAGGGGTGTTCTGGATAATTCTAAGAAACTTATTTTGAACACGCTGAAGCTTCAGGTGATGGGTTTTTGCCCAACACGCCCAGACTGACATGCCGTATTCAAAGACCGGGAGTATGATTTGCTTGAAGACAGAAATCTTGTTTTTCTGGGATAATGTAGACCTTCTGTTGAAGCTACTGGGTACAGTAGCTTCAACAGAACGTTACACCTTGTGACAGTTTTGTCAACCTGCACCCTGAAAATAAGCTTGCTGTCTATGGCAACGCCAAGATAGACAGCTGAATTGGTCCATTCCACTGTTGTGTTGTTCGGGCTTGTTTTACAATCGTCGGGCAAAACAAGTCTGGGAGAATTGTACTGTGGGAAGAGGATGACCTGGGTCTTTGCTGCGTTGATACAGATCTTTCATTCAGTGAAGTATTCTGACTGGTCATTCAGACTTTGTTGAAGTTTCGTGGTTAGCGCTCTTGTTACCCTACTGTTGTGAAAGACTTCGGTATCATCGGCAAACAATGACAGAGATCCATTTTCAGGTATCTGGGATATGTCCAAGGTGAACAGGTTAAACAGAAGTGGACCTAGTATACTTTCCTGCGGAATACCAGAGGAGATCTTTTGCGCATCGAAAACTGCTCCATGCAGCGTAACACGGAATTTTCGTTCGAAAGATATTTAATTACTTTCATCAGGAATATGGGAAGATTGTATCGTTTGAGCATGTACACCAGGCCATCATACCATTCGTTATCAAAGGTTTTCAGGATGCCGAGAAGTGCCGTGGAAGATGATTTAGTTACAGACTTGTTTCGCCGGAGGATGTTGATGACTCGATAATGTTGGTGAACAGTCGAGTGATCAACTCGGAAGTCAAGTTGTTCGGCGAGCAAGATGTTGAGCTCGTCGGAAGATGAGAGAAGCTTAGATATTTCTGAGAGAAGGCAGATTGGTCTATAGCTCTTGGAAGAGGAAGGATATTTCCCAGGTTTCTGGATTCGGATGACTTTGGCTGACTTCCAACTCGAGGGAAAGTAGTTTAGTCGTAGGCAGTGGTTGAAAATCAACGTAGAATCGTAGAACTGGGGGCTCAAGTGTTTGAGCTCTAAGTTCATTATGCTGTCGAAACCTTTTTGGTGTAGCTCAATAATTTGTCAGCTGAGATCTCCAACTCTTCTTCGTTGGGACCTAGATGGATGTTGTTTTCAAGTTCGCTTACGGCAGCTTCGTGTGGACTGACGATGTTTTGTCCGAGATTGGGGATGCTGACGAAGTGTTGACATATCTCACCAGCCTTCTCTGCAGGAGTTATCAAGCGATCCTTAGAGCCATTGCTGTCTAGTGGGATGGACGGTGGAATAGGTCTCGGGATCTTGTCGGCAAAATTGTTATTTCTGAGGTGCACCATTATGGCCTTTAGATTTTTTATCATTCGATTACAATTACCTTTTTAAGGTAGGCAGACCAGGTATTGCCTTCGGATGGCGTTGCGCAGTTGTATCAATTCTTTAGTGGATCTTTCAATGAGTACAGAGTTGCTCACCTGATCTACCATTGGGACTTGATGCTCCTGTGCCTGAAAAATTGCTTGCTCGATGCTCTACAGTTGCCATTCGATGTCATCAACTAACTCAAGGTGCATGTCGTAATCGATGCTGTCGTCAACGTGCTGTCGGAACTTCTTCCATCTGGCGCGATGGTAGTTCAGTCTGGTGATCCGATGCCGGTTGACCGAGGAGCCAAGTTTGGCCACCACCGGATTGTGGTCCGAGTTGAACTCCTGGTGCACGACTGGCTGGGCCCCATGTTGGTGATGAAAACATCAATTGTTGATGGTGCCCTGGATCAGGTCAACTGGGTGGGAGTATCCGGGCCCAGGATGGTGTAATGACCCTCTGCCAGGTCCTCCTGTATAAAAATGCCGTTTCGATTGCGCCGGGTGTTCCCCCAGGATTCGTGTTTCACCTTCGGGTCACCGGCGATGATAAACTGCCCCTGCCTCCGAGTTAGCTTGCGGTTGTCGTTCCGTAGAACCGTTGTTGTTCCGTTAGCGGTGCTGGATTGCTTGGGCAGATAGGCTGCAATGATGGTGACAGAGCCGACGGCAAACTTGACCTCAACTCCGATGGTATCAACAAACTGCAGCTGGAAGCTCGGAAGCATGTGGCAGTTGATGTTGATCTTGACTCCTCCGCAATCAGAGCCACAAAGATCAATTCGCACAATCCGGTAGCCTGGGTTGGTGACGCTTGAGGTTCGTCTCCGTGATGAAGGCGATGTCGCTATCCTTCCTGGTGAGGAAGTCATCGAGTTCGATACTTTGTTCCAGATGAAACAAGCATTCCAATTTAGGATGCGTTTACGGTCCATGCTTGCATAGAATCGTCATAGTCACGGATGCGGTGGCTTTGAACTGTTATTCCTTCGAGTGGCAGGAACGTAGTAGGCGGCAGAGTTCTTGAACGAACTTCACCATTTGCGTCGAGTCGTAGAGCTCCATCGGCGGGTGGTTGCGATGAGGTACTGCAACCCAGATTGCACCAGCCTGGAGGAAGAGCCTGCGTGTGGACGGCGGTCGATGCCGCAAATCGATGCTGAACGGAGGCTGAGGGGAAGTTGGCATGGCAGTGATTTAATTGATCGATGGTAGATTTGGACCTTGGTACCGGAGCGTCGGGAAGTTCTCTTCATCCATCTGAGGTGGTGGACAGCGTTGACCAGGCCGGGACTTGATGGACGCCTGCTTGCGGTTCACCAGAAACTCCACACGTTTGAGACAGGTTTGATTGTTGCCGTCGTGATTTTCACCGCAATTGGCGGGCGCACTTTGGTGGGACACCTTCGTCCATCGGTGAACAATCCTTGGTTGTGTGCGCTACGACAAACTTGCCAAACCGCGGTTTCATGTGGCAGTGAATTGAAGTTGGAATTGTTAAAAATATTCATCTGAAAAAAAAACTAATTTCAGTATTACTTTCAAACCTTATTAACCATGAAAAAATTAAGTCAGAGATACCTATTAGTAATGACACTGCTCAAGGCAGTTTGGTTTTAGGGGGCAATTTTGATAGTGAAATTAATTTATATATGCCAATATCGCAATCCAACCTGAGAATAAATTCCCAGTCTGGGAAAAAACATATTCGGTTGGAAAAATTGGTCGATATTACTACTAGAAACTCAACAACCTAAACAATTTAATTGATGATACCAACAACTAGAATTCCATCATTTGGAACTGTCAAAACGTATCACTTAGTTGGGAGTCAACAATAACTATATGTGATAAATGGCAAACTTAAAATGCCCTAAAAGAAAGTGAATTCAAATATCACATATAATCATCTAAAAGCAGCTGTCGCCTCATTTTATCATCATATGTAACTGTACTGAGCAAAGTCTGTAAGTGTGTCATAATAAATGTATGATTCATAAGAATTTTTTTTCAATTCACTGGCCCAACAATGGCCCTAAGTATAAACAACAACACATTCCAGTCCTATATATTCTTGTTTGTAATATATATGAAGCAATCAAAATATTGGCATTAATTTATTCAATGACATTACCAACTCATACATGTAGAGCAAATAAAAAAGAAATCAACGAGAACAAGGAAAAGTGTCCCTTCATCATTCCAAAAAGGTCCATAAAGTTTCACCAAACCGACCAAGTCGAAAGAATACATGAGTGCGTTCTCAAACTTTTGTAAAAAAAAAATCCCCTCCCGAACAAGGCGGCGGCCATCTGTGCAACATTTCTCAGATTTTATCTCTCATTTGCACATAAATTAACAATTTGCCCTCACACTCAACTGATAATCTTATTCCACACGATTCTTGCTTCCTTATTTCTTGTTCTTCCCCTCCAAGAAAGAGCTCCCCATATGGTCCTCTAATGGCGGGGGCGTTTGCCATCCGAATCTTCGTCCCCAGCAGCCATCGTCCTCGACTTCTACGGCCAGATCCAGAAGTCAGCAAAAGAAAGCGAAATTCACATCCGAAAGCTGAGCCAGCAGAAATGTACAGCTAGGAACATTTTAAATTGAGTGCACTGCACTGCACTCACTCACATCCCAGCCGATGATGATCTATGGAATAAGAGAGATATCGGCTAGCCCGGAGGAGGATAAATTATAGGTTCCCTCTGGAAAAGACACTGCTGCTGTTGCTGACCAAAGCCGGTCAATTGGAACTCGCCTGCTGGATGGGGAAGATACGTGCGATATTTGAGTCGGATGTGTCTTGGGTCGGAACTGGAGCTACTCTGGCGGTGATATCTGGTCGGACATCAACGGCGAGATATGGGGTCCTGTGACTGTGTGTGTGTGTGTTTGTGAGGTGAAAGATGTGATGGTTGAGGATGCCGGGATATCGTGTTGCTGCATCATGACTTGGTGCCGCTGCTGCCGTTGCTTCTGCTGTTGCAGCACTGCACGTAATCTCTATCTCATCTTATGAATTATTTATCGGTAAATTATGATTGTGTACAGAAAGTTTATTCTGCTTAATTTTTATCTTCGCAGAGTGTAATTTTTCTGCAGATTTATGCACTCGGTTTGCAGTCTGTTCCTGCAAGGACGGTTTGGTAGCCAGAGAGATTCGGTTGTGAATAAATGGAGTGATATTTGCGTGTATTTATTTTGAACGGGTGACCTCATTTGGACAGAGTAGCAACCAGTGTGTTTTTCTTGTAATTTTAGACATAAATTTACAAAATAGATTTTTCCGTTTTCCTGGAAAACAGGCAAAAGATATAATAGGTAAACACGTCTTACTAAAATATACTTCAAGCTATAAATAAAAAAAAATATTGGGGAGAGCAAACTAGACAACGTTTTCCAAAAATTCTCTCCGCAATAACGTTCTGAACAATTTTAGCGGAAAAAAATATTCAAGTGAAACAGACAAAAATGATAGTTATATGAAATCTTCGAAGGAAACAAATCACCCAAGACACCGGGATGGACTTAAACATCCGATGATAAACTTTTCGAGCAGCTTCTTCATATGACCGGAAGACATTAAATTTTGCAAAGAAATGTTTTATTACTGTTATTAATATTGGAATTTCTTGACTCTGAAGGTACTGTTTTTGTCAAAGTGAAGAGCAAAATATTTCAATTGGATCAAGGCACTTTAGTCACCAATCACTTTATTTAACGTTTGCAAATTCTTGACGTTTAATTGACATTAAATTAATAACCCTTATTTTTAACTTACTTCTAGCTTAAAATAATAGAATGCATAATTCATGCAATTTTATTTTATTTATTTTTCAGCTGAGCGTAAAAAAAAAAGTATAAACTAACACAAAAATAAAGCGACTGTATTCCATCAACGCGTAAAAAGTTTCAAAATTCCCTGACATTCTCCAATCAGCAGTTACTCAATGAAATTCCTCGCTACGCACCTTCTCGGATCATCCGACAAAGGCTCGAGGCTCAACAGCTCTCAACCATCACCAACTACCAGACAGCACCCGGTGGCTGCAAGTGAGGTTATAATTTATTTTAATGCAATTATAATGTTGCTTTATTAATAAGTATGTATTGTTCTTGGTCGCTCCCTTGGCCCAACAGCAGACACGAGAGTAGCCCTGGTTGGTCGGTCCCGTTTGTTCAGCTCGAACAACATCCTCGGCATATAGTTTTGTTTGGATGCTGCCGGGCAGGCGTAGGCAAGATTTTGATTTAATAAAACGATGAAAACATTGTATAGAGCTGCAGGAGTACCATCTGAGGCCTCGTCGTCGTCGTCGTCGTCGCCAGTCGGTAGCAGAAGCAGCAACACCAGCCGCCAGACTGTGGTCCATGTTCACTGGCTTCGAAGATGGAATTTCAAATGAGCTTCAACTCATTCTCCTTGCCTTGGCCATGTTGCTGTTGCAGCTCTCCCGGGGGCGCTCGCTCTCCGAGGCCGCAGTTTGATTTGAGGCTTTATGGGCAGCAGCGCCTTTCACAGCGTAATTGGAGATAAGGGTATTTATTTAGAGCACATATTTGGTTCCTCTGACTCTGCGCTTGGTCAATATGATCCTGAAAATAACGACTACAGGACTTTGAAGAGGTTGGAAAAGGGAAAGAGCGAGTTCACAAGTTCGATTTGGACTCGCTTTGCCCCTGGCAAATGCCATCACATGTTTCCTTAAAAGGTTTTTCGCGCCACAAGAAATTCAATTACCTTTTCTTGTAGCTGCACTCCTGAGAGATCCTCTGGGATATTCAAAAGTTCATCCCGGGGAACGAGGCGGCAAAAGGTGCTTTGTTCTTGCCCAGGCTTTCTCACTGACGATGAATGAAGGAAAAATTGCCAGATATTTGTTTACCCTTCGGCTTAATCTTACCGTTCAATTGAGCAGTTGCAATCGAAATGTTGAAAAAAAAAATGAATCGTACAAATTCTTCCATTTGTCTCAGTGCGCGGCTTGTCTTTCCTTTCAGTTGTTGCGTGGATGGATAATTTGCTTATTGAAACAAATTTCTCTCGCTATTCATCGATCGATTACGGAAAATCCCAAAATTTATTGAAGTCGCTTGCGGTGTTTGCGGTGTGAGGGGGCGGACCAAGAGCAGGCTCTCCAATTAGTGTGTCAATGATAAATAACGGATTCTCGTTATTCTGATCAGGATTTAACGTTTGTGCTGAAGATTGGGTTCACAATTGGTTTTGGGATGGTCAGGAGATATTTAAAATCAGTCCAATGTGTAATGCGTTTGGCTAAAAGTTAAAGTTTATTAGATTGTGAAATTCAGTACGCTGATGGTGAAACGTGTGCATGTTTGAAATTAATCGAACCAATTACTGATGGGACAGAAACAGCGACATAAAAAATGAACCCATTAATATAGGGTCAGTTATTGAAATGTAGATTTAATTTTGAATGTATTTTATTTCAAAACATCTATTATCTTTACTGCTACGAGTGCAAATTGATTTTCATATAACACGATATCAAGTCATCTCAAATTCTGCAGTTCAGAAATAAATCCGTTTCGATGATTCTTAAGTGCCACACAGAATGATTACATTTGCGTTTCGTTGAATTAAATTAAGCAAACAGCTCATGAGTTTTCTATCCAATCATCTCAATTACACCTGTATTACATCTATAGTGCGTGGCTCATTTAACTGTTTATTTATTGTTTTATTCTCGCGAATTAATAACGTTGTCTATTGTTTGGTGTCGTTATTTTTGGGAGCTTGCCAAGTCCGACCAGAATAGGTCACCACATACTACTTCGGAAAAACTAGTAGTCTCTTCTGTAGGCGCTCCTCCTGGTAAATTTTCTGGTCCTACATCACGCATTTTCCATGATAAATATTCTGTACCAGGTTACATGACTTACTATGCCGATGGTCTCAAGTTCAGAACCAGTATTTTTTTCAGTAAGAAAACAATACATCTCGAGTACTTTTTCAAACAGACGTATCTGATTTTGTAAACAAAGAGGGGGAGTAACATTCAAACGTCAAATTCTTGAAATCCTTAGAATTTTCGTGCAAACTTAGGCCACCAACACAAGGAATAAAATTTCCTTAACATATCTGTTTGAAAAACAGACGCCGGTTCGTCGAGGACGCTGCTTTGAAATTGACCGGTATTATTCGATTGTTCGAAATTCCGGCCAATTCGGAGGATTCATTAACTTGGGGACAAAATCGTTCATGATTGCAGCATATCACATCTGGCGAAAAGATGACTTTGCCCCTATGCTTGCAGATCAACGGCATAAACACGCTTCTTCAGCCATTCTTCGATTTAAATTTGGGATGTCATCGTCGAGGTTGTGACGAATGGTTCTGCTTTCATGGCCTTCTTGGCGAACTTGTCGGCAAACACGAAATTGAATCTTCCCGGCACATCCCCACATCCAGCCACGATGTAAAAATTTGACCGGGAAGCTGCTTAAGATCGAGTTTAACGTATGTTTACTGACATTTTACGACTTGTATCCTGACAAGGATGTTCCGCAGCGTTTGAAAGTTGGCGTTGTACCTTAGGGCCACATCTCGGATCGAAAGACCGGGGTTGGCTTAAATTCACCAGAACACCTAGCTGCGCAGCTGACGATCCCTGGTTCCAGTTTTTTCACAAGTCCGCTGATTCCTTTCCACACTCAGTGTTTTCTTGTAGGTTTCGAGCATTCGACAAACTGTTGTTTTCGGCATCTTCAGCACTTTAGCCAGCCAGGAACCGGACCACTCCGGATTTCCCAGGTGTTTGTGCACAATATTTTTTCTTCTTTCGAGTTCCATTTGAAGTTATTTCTGAACGGGATTGACTACTTTGATCCAAATTGCACCATTTGTTCTCTATAGAAGTGTAAACAAACCATTTTCAGAGATTTTCGATTCCCAACTCTAGAGGCGGGCTAGCGGCGTGCGAGGGGCGTACGAATTTACTTTTAGTCAGTTTTTAGTCAATGCCATTGGACATGTATCAGAGCGTCATAAATTGGAACGCGTATAAATGGTCATGGGAAATCTTGATCAACACTAACGTAATCCAATAGAAAACGTACAGCTTGTTTTGTTATGTAAAAAAAAAGATTATTTTGGAGCGGATAACGCTCTGAAACGACTTATTCGAGATTTGAAAATAATTCAAGAATCTGGAATAATTTTTGAAGGTGCAGTTATTTACCTGTGTTTCCAGGAAAATTGCTTGAAAATTGATCACCCTGGCACACATTAATCTGGTGAACATGACATAACAGTAATAAAATTTACCCTGATCCTTTGATTGATATTTGTTACCACAATGTAGACTTAAATAACCCATCATTAATAACGTTGATTCTTATCAAACTACTCACTGATATTATGACATCCCCAGTATATCAAACATGAAGCTCAATAACTTGTATTTCTAATGAGAGAATATCTAGAGATTAAGACACAAGAATTCGACATGCTCTTGAAGCCCAAGCATAATTTTAAAAAATAAAAAAAGAGGTTTTGTGGGAAGAAGAGTAAGAAAATGGGGTGGGAGAATTGAGAGAGGGTGGGAAGGGGGAAAAGGGGTTTTTTTTTGGAGGAAGGTTTAAAAAAAAAGTGGGGATTTGTGGGGTGAAAATGAATAAATGGAGATTTTGGTAAGTGAAGAATATGGTGGTTGGACAGCCTAAATCAATTCCGGAACTTAAACACGGTGCTTACCAAAGAAATGCTTATTTGAAAATGGCGTCATCATCTAGTCACGGGCAGAGTTAATTTTCTTTTTACAGCGGTACCAACCTTTTACGCATTTTTTGACATACTTGAAAAGGCGTAAGCGGTATTCTTTATTCGTGTATAAAACCTAGTCACTTTTTGACGTATCAACTATTATTTTAAAATGTGCAAAATATAGTCATAAAATGAGTTTTCCAGATTAACCTTTTACATACTAGAGCGGCTCCGTCCGGGGGTCTGCGTTGCTGTCAACTGCATATCGATGAACCATAGTTCACATGATTTGACAATTTTGGACATCTTACAACTGAGATCGATAAAGAATTTGAATTAAGGCCTAACTGACCAACGTAAACAATTGCTTCTTCCTTGATTTTTTCGACCTTGGAAACTTGCCTCATTAATCTACCACAACCTTTTCGAAGAACAAGAGTCCTTCTATTAGATAAGTTGGAAGCTTTGGGGATTTGTTTAGAGAAGCTTGTGTAGGTTGTCGTTGGCCTGAATGTCTTGTCGAAATGCAAAAAAGGGAAGAAAACAGGTTTGTAGGGGGATGGTGGGGGATCAACACATCGGCACCTTACAGGAACACCCAGGACATTGCGACGCTTGTAAACATGCAAAACAAAAATAGCACAGGAGAAAAGTATCCCGAGCGATCCACCCCTTTTTTGGGTTTTTTTTAATATTTCCTGGATTTTATTTTAATTTTTTGTGTTTTTAAATATAGGGAAAGATAGTGTTTTTAAGAAGGAAGGTTAAGATCTTAATACATGCAGGATTCCAGGAATTAGTCATACGGTTCTACCTGTTATCATATTTCACCGCTTAATATGATTACTTTTTATTTCCAAAACCAAAAAACAAAAAATTGATTGACGATCAAGCCGATAATTACTTCACTTAAATTGTCTGCCGCCTCTGATGTGCATTTTTGGTTGCGATCTTGGAGGTACCATCAGCGGTACATCGCTCGGTAACCATGTGTTAACACCCTCAAAAACACACTCCGACACACTTCGAACACCTCCCTGCATAACGAAAAACAAATTGCTATATAGTCAAAACTATATTTCGAATGTAAGATATATTATCACATTTAATGTTATTGATATGAACTAGTTTAATCTCATTTTCACCATACAACCTCTACATTAATACATATTGTTAATGTATGCCATATTGTAATTGAAAGGTATTTAATTATCTGCACTCGGTCTGGATTATATAGCAACTTTTTGGCATAGAGTTCAGCTAAAAATTTGTTCGTGAAAATAGCCTTTTTTTTATAGTAACCGTGTATAGTAACTTAACCGCCTATTTAGTATATTGTTGTTTGGCCTTTTCCTATCTGGCATATTGATAAAGCTTTATTAGGCTTTTTGACATTTAATCACCTTTCTTTTTCTAGCACATTCAGAGGAATGATGGTTTGTTTTCTTCCAAAAGATATTCCTTCTTACTTGCACTCCTTTGATCAAAACGGCGCTGTAGTGTGCGTGCGTTCAAGGTCACTAAGCCTAATATGAGATTTTTAGTTTAAAGTTGTTTACTATAAGGGTAAGAGTGTCGTAACAATAACGGCAATGGTCCAAAAATAAAATTGCGAGTTGCCAACACATGATAGATAAATTCATGTGCACAATTCATGTGATTAGATAAACATAGACGGGAAATAATCCACACATATTTATTGGCAAAAATCCATAGAAAATTCTACATAATACTGATATGTTAACATATAAACAGAACCCTCTGAGAAACACACATGAAGTTTATGTGGCAAATGAAAAGTGTTTGTGGTCACACATAGTGGTTATGGGTACACATGTGTAGTATGTGTAGTTACAAATAGCTATCATTTGTTGATCGCATTGCAAAAATTCATGTGTCGGACACATAGATATCATCATTTCTTTTTTGCAGTGCACATTTTCGATTGTGGCAGAAATGTTGAAACACAAAAGCACCATCCGTCACGATGGAACACGATCACGACAAACATAACGTGGCAGTGTGATTAACCCTCGAAACAAATCTATCGACAGTCCAAGCAACCGATAGGTCTTTATTCAATAATCAACAGCTTTTCAAAATGGGTGAGTAGATACCACAGAATGCCACAACGCTATTAGACCCTGGTGAAATTACGCCGCCCAGTGCTCTTTTTGCTGTTTGCCATCATCGAACTCCAATCTACCTCTCATCAAGTTTGCCCTATTATATCGACAAAGTAATTTATAAATAAATGAAAACATGTAAGCGTGTTTTTTTTAGACGGGATGGAGAAACTGAAACCAGACAGCTGAAGAACTCAGGGTGTGGGGATGAGGGTGCCAACTCCTCGACCCACTTAAACCCACCCGTGTCTTCAACCCTGGTTCCTCCCCCGGAACCAGCCTTCGGTATTACTTCGGGGAGGGGGCATTGTGCTGTTAAGCACCCGTCTTTCGAATACCTCTTGTGCCACGTTGTTCGAAGCAGTCTACATCCACTTTTATGACAATGCCTGTTGGCATCATCCTCGCTAGGACGCAGACCGCGTCGCGTGATACCGTTTGGTATGCACTAACCACTCTACGGAACATAAGCCTGTGTGTACTCTCGAGCTTACCTAGGTAGCTCTTGGTACTCAAAGCAGTGATCCATGCCAGCCTACCGTTCCTTAGTATGGACAGGGTGACACTGGTCAGGAGCTAACGCTTGCTACCTTGCACCGCCGAGCTATTCGACATCATGCGGAATAATGCCGATATAGCTATAGAGGCTTTCTTGCAGGCGTAATCGATGTGGCAGATAGAGGACAGCTTGTCGTCGAACATAACCCCCAAGTACCTCAGGGACTTCTTCGATTCTATTGTGTAATTGCCTGCTTTAATCGTCGCCTGTTGCTCGTCTTGTAATGGACAAGCGCCAGTTTCCTAGCGCTCATCCATCTCTCCACAATGCCAATGGAGTGCGAGGCCGTTAGCTACACTTCCTCGATGGATTCACCCTATATCTCTAGGGTGATGTCGTCTGCAATTCCGACCATCTTCACCCCATTCGGGAATTTGAGTCGTAGCACCTCGTCGTACATCGTGTTCTCATCGTGACCCACCTCTGTGTTGTACACCAGTACCCGATTCAGGAAATAACTTCCCATAATCTTGTACAAGTACCCAAGAACCTGGATGCGTTGGAGCGAGTCGGCGATAGCCACTCAACTGGCGCTATTGAACGCATTTCTCACATCAAGGGTGACTACTGCACAGTAGCGGACTCTTCGGCTCTTGCGCTGGATTGCCACTTCAACCGTCTTGGTGACGGACAGAATGGCATCCACCGTCGACTTTCCTTTGCGGAAACCAAACTTGTTGTTAGATAGACCAAACTTTGGTTAGAAACCAAACTTGTTGTTAGATAGACGGAGGGTCAGTCTGATGAGGATTACCCTCTCGAGCACCTTACCCGTTGTATCCAACAGACATAAAGGGCGATACGGTCAAAATTTGGTCAATATCAACTTGACGTATTTCTTTCAATTTTGCATTTAAAAAACCTGAACACCCCTCATTTTGAAGGTGTGTGTGTGTAGAATGTTGCTCCTATTTTGATTTTGGAATTCAATCTTCAGTTGTCAAAATGCCGTCCAAGCAAGAAGAGCAGCGTATCAAAATTTTGCTCGCGCATCGCGAAAATCCGAGCTACTCGCACGCAAAGTTGGCAAAATCGCTAAAAGTTGCCAAATCAACCGTTACAAATGTAATTAAAGTGTTTGGGGAACGTTTGTCGACAGCCAGGAAGTCTGGATCGGGGGTAAATCGAAAACCGGAAGCCGCTGAGACGACAAAGAGAGTTGCCGGTAGTTTCAAGCGAAACCCTAACCTATCTCTCCGAGATGCCGCAAATAAGCTGGGTGTATCGTCTACAACCGTGCATCGAGCCAAAAAACGACCCGGACTATCGACTTACAAGAAGGTAGTGACTCCAAATCGCGATGATAAACAAAATACGACGGCCAAAGCGCGATCCCGGAGGCTGTACACGACGATGCTGACGAAGTTTGACTGCGTGGTAATGGACGACGAAACCTACGTCAAAGCCGACTACAAGCAGCTTCCGGGACAGGAGTTTTATACGGCAAAAGGAAGGGGAAAGGTAGCAGATATTTTCAAGCACACGAAACTGTCAAAGTTCGCAAAGAAATATCTGGTTTGGCAAGCCATCTGTACCTGTGGCTTGAAAAGCAGCATTTTCATAGCTTCCGGGACTGTCAACCAAGAAATTTACGTGAAAGAGTGTTTGAATAAACGTCTGCTGCCTTTCCTGAAGAAACACGGTTGTTCCGTACTGTTTTGGCCAGATTTGGCATCTTGCCATTACGGTAAAAAGGCCATGGAGTGGTACGCCGCCAACAACGTGCAGGTGGTTCCCAAGGACAAGAACCCTCCCAACACGCCAGAGCTCCGCCCAATTGAGAAATACTGGGCTATTGTCAAGCGGAACCTAAAGAAGACCAAAAAAACTGCTAAGGACGAGCAGCAGTTCAAGGCAAACTGGCTTTCTGCGGCGAAGAAGGTGGACAAGGTGGCTGTACAAAATCTGATGGCAGGGGTCAAGCGTAAGGCCCGGCAATTCGGATTTGGAAAAGCGGAAGCCTAACTGAATATTTTTCCTGAATTTTATACTAATTGAACTTGAAAAATAAATTTAATTTGATTTTTTAAATAAACGATTTCACCGATTTACACGCGTTTTCCCTTGACCAAATTTTGACCGTATCACCCTTTATAGCCCAAGTAACATGAAATGTTTAATAACATGCATTTTTTGCTTACTTGTGACAGATAATAATGTTGTCATTCCGGTTATTGAAAACTTTTTAGGATACCACTATAGGATTGAAATAGCGCAGAAAGCCCATGAAACATAATTTAAGTTTGATAATGGTCATGAACAAAAAAAGTCTTAGGCTTCAGTAAAACAAATTATTATCAGTTTTCAAAAAGGTATTCATGAACTAGGTTTGAACTATGAACTCCAATGTTACTAGATCGGTCTTCTTACCATTCGACCATTTCAACAGGTAAGATATGGAACAATTAGAATCATCTTAAACCATCCCATCAATATTTAAACTACCGCCAATGTGAAAGGGAACATAGTTACCCATTCATAAGATAATACAGGCGTAACAAAGTAAGCGTTTAAATTAAATGGATTTGCTTTACTTTAATGATCGGTCGAAAACACTTCAGTTTTTGCTAATACATCATTATACTAGCAATTGTACCCGTACAAATAATGTTCGATCGTACAAGGAATAGCCTACAGTAATTTTTTTTTCATTTTTCATTTGAGTTGTTGGTTGATGTTTGCGTCAAAATTTTTTTTAAATAAATATTTGGTTGTTTTTTATTTTTGTTAAAAAGTGCAGGAACTGTCACTTGACGTCCAATACGATATGAACAAAAACCTTTCTGCGAGTTGCTGTGGTGATTTTTGTTTTTAAAAAATTTTTTTTTTTTTAAATATGGGGGAATCGTGTGGCGACATTTTTAAAACATAATAAAATGCCAAAAAGGAGGAGGCAGGTAAAAAAAAACATTGTCAAAATTTAAAACCCCCAAACCCCCAAAAAACAATTTGAGAAATAAGAGTCATAAGTGAATCTAGATTCAATTTGCATGAACAGTGCTTAAACATAACTTAGTTAATTTTCACTTGTTTTAATGTATGACATGTGGGATAGATAGTAACTTTTATATTTATGTTTTTGGTGCTACTTGGGAGGTATATGCGCCGATGGATTACCTGGTGGCTTCCCTGTCTTTGGCTGCAACACTAGGGTCTGAATTTTCCAGGCGTCAGGCAAGACACCCTCGTCCAGATACCTTTGCATCACCACCCTGAACATTTCGGAAGCCAGCAAAATAGCCTTCTCGATGACCAGGTTTGGAATACCATCTGGTCCTGGCGCTTTGTTCACCTTCAGCAACTTTGCTGCCGCAATGAGTTTGTCGTTCGTATCCAACCCCCGTTTTGCCATTATCAAGCCACGTGGTACGGATGTCGGGCCCCTGGTGGGGAGGGGAAGGGGGGCGCGACTATGGGGTGGTTGCACGGTAGGAGCCGCCGTTCCTTTAGTTTTTGCCATTACTATTCGATAGGCGTCACTCCATTGGTCCGTATTGGCCTTTTGACACATGTCCTGAAAGCAGGCTCACTTGCTGGCCTTTATCTCCCTCTTTTGCGCGGCCTTCGTGGCGACTAGCGTCCCTCTGTGCTCGATTCTTTTGGCGTCGGACCGCGCTCTTTGTATCCTCCGTCTTGTGCGGAGGCATATTCTTCGGAGGTCGGTGATCGACTCCGTCCGCAAATACACTGGCGACCTCCCATTCCTAGGTTTGACCTTCTTAGGCATCGTCGCGTCGCACGCTCGTGTAAATGATATAACAAGTCGATCACCGCAAGGTTCTTGGTTTCGCGTAAGATTCATTCCCTCTCAAGCGCCTTTTGAATTGTCTCTACGTCAAAATAAGACGTCCTCCATCTGCGGGCGAATGAAGTGGATGCACCGCCTTCCGCACGCTGCCTTGTATTGTGGACAACGAACCACCAGATGGTCGCTATGTGTGTAGCCATCATCCACCCCCCTATTATTAAGCAGCCCAGGACTGCTGAAAGTTATGTCGATTATCGATTCTGCATCATTTCTATGGTAGGTACTCTTGGTACCTACGTTTGCTAGATTCACATTGAGCCTAGCCAAGACCTCCAGAAGAATCGGTAACGTGGCTCCTCCACTAGAGCACCCAAGTGTTGAAGTCTCCCGCTATCACCAACGGGTTCAGGCCAGTTAGCTCAGCTGTCATACGATCGAGCATGTTGGAAAACTGTTCCATCGATAATTTTCGCGGCGCGTAGCAGCTGCTGAAGAACACTCCCTTCACTTTTACAACTGCGAAGCCAACATTTGAGTTAGACACAACCTCCTGAATCGGGTACTTGCCCGTCCATAAATTGGATCTATCCGTAATCCAATTGCCATTTCCGGTTAGGATACGGGTCGGATATTGTGGCGGTATTCGATGCTGACTCGCGAACTGTCTGACACAGCAATTGCTGGCCGGTAACTTGAGGAATATCCATTAAATTTAATTGTGTTGCACAAAATATCTGATACCTCTTTAATTATAAATTCTTCTTCTTATTGTTGAAGTGAGCAAGTCATCTATTAGTTTTCATTTCTAATAAGGCATCGTGTATACAGAAGTTTGATGGGCCACGGTCTCATAAAATTCTAAGGAGTGGGTCGCAACCGGAAAAATGATGGAGAACCGCTGATGTACTTAGATTATTGATGGAATTCAAAGGCCAACCAAGCTCCAGCAAATAATAATCAAAGCACTAAAATTACGTACTCTATTGTAATCTCTTTCAAGCTTCGCCGAATTCCCATAACAGTTTCAATTGACCTCGCTCTTTCCACCTTCATCTGCAACTTTTTACAACGCATTAAGTGCCACCAAAAACTAAAACTTTTGAACATTCAGCTTAAGTGCTCGTACGTTCGCGAGTGCACCGAAACCTTGGCCTTTCGAGTAGGTTAGCTACCTCTACTTTTGGAAAGAGCAACCTCACTCGGACGAATGCATACCCACCGAAAGAGTATAACAGTAGTACAGTAGGAAGAAGAAGAATAATCGAATGAGCATCCTCCGCGCGCACCAGAACAGAAAGTGCAACCGCGTTTGCAGCGAACCGAACCCATCGGCATTTTGCCAAAGAGGAGGAGCGTGAGGAAAAATTAAACAAATAAACAATAAAAAAGTAAAAAGGATCACCGAAATTTGTGTACAAAAGGTATGCATTTTTTCCACATGTGAATGAACCGACGAACGAGCTGAACGAGAGCAATTTTCGACTGACTGGAGCTCGCCAAGCCTTAGCCGCAGGAGGAGCAGTGAAATTAAAGAAAACTACTAAAACTTCGGCAAGAATCGCTCCAAGACACAAACAAGGCACGAATGAGAAAGGATACAACGGTGAAGGAGGAGTTGGTCTCAGAGGGATGTCTTGGGGAGGGGAGTTTTGCAAAAGCAAAAAAAACTTGATCCGGAATTTGCCGCTTCTTGGCTTCTCGGCAGCTCCGAGGGCAATCTTTCATGCTCGTCGTCGTGGTCGTCCGAGTTGGCAAAAAGCGCGACAAGAAAAATCTCATTTCCAAAAATGAATTTTACACGATCCGATGGACCGCAAAGTCCATGCTCTTTCTGGAACGATTTTTCATCCGTTCGGTTTTTGATCGAGAGTGTCCATCCGTGTTCGATATTTGTTCCAATCTTCTCCGCCGGTCCGTTCGGTCGGTGTCAGGTCGATCGTTGCGCCACAGGTTTGGGATTTTTGGTGCTTTCGGGCAGGGTTTTATTCGCAGCCTGGATATGGGAGGAGTTGGGCTGTGAGTTTATGAGAGATTCGACACTGGACCATGGAAAACTCGAATGAATGGATCGTGGGTCGGGGAGGCGAGTTGGGGGAAAAATGTTTTTATCAGTTGACACAAAAAGAGGCACATACGCGACAGACGTGAAACGATTTGGGCAAATATGTGCACCATTCGTAGAGCCACAGGACTCGTTGTTTCGCCAAACAAAGTGATGCAATGCGTTACATGATGAGATAAGGATTTCTCATTTTTTTTTCTCAGTTTGTTCTGCTGCATCAGGCCGCTGCCGCCGTAAGGAATTATTGCTTTGCTGCAGCCGGAACCTGGTTGATGAGTTTGTTGTTCTGTACAGAATCAAAAAAAAACGACGACAACCGTTTCAACTTGCGGAATTTTCTTCGATCTGGACATTTTTCTGGAGTCGGCTTTTCGTTCAGCGAGTTATGAATTTATGATTTTTGACCAGTTTTTTTTTTTTTTTTGAGTTATTTAATGAAAACAGTTGACTCACTTTCCTATCCGTGGAAGAAGCTAACCAACTTCATACTAACTATCAAGAACTGATAATTGTTGCTGACCCACTACCAAAATGTCAAACTATCAAACGCACTTTTCACCAGGTTGCAATTGTTTCGCTTCGAGAATATTTGCTGTTTTGCAGTGCCAACTGTTTAACTCTTGCGATGCACAAGATTTTCTCCGAATAGGCCACTTCCATAGGAAATAGCATTCTATTGGTTTCGGAATCGCGTGGAATGTGTCTAATTGGATCAGCGTCATAATTATCGGAATCGTGCCACCTCCACCTACATCGCGCCATCCGAAAAAGCCAGCAAGAGACAATTAAGTTTGCACCGAATTTGGAACAATGCGCGAATCAATTTCCCATCCGACATGCCAACATGACCTTAACATAAGATACAATTTCCAGATTTATATGCTCTCCACTTAGCTTCCTTCTTTTGCTACTGAGTGTTATTTTTGCTGCCACTTGAGCCGTGTGAGAAGAATATTGTTGTTTAGTTTTCACTATTCACACATCTCGGAAGGTACTTCTTTCCGATGTATTTTTAGTTATTTTTGCATATCGAATAAATTTCCATATTTAATGGCGTGGAGTGATGATTCGATCGCTTAGGCTGAGAAAGCGTTCCGGATTTGTTCCGTGGAGGGATACATACCTTCCTACATCATTGGAGAGGAAGCCCAATATTTATCCTCTTGTGTTTGGCCGCGTGTCCACAGAAGGCACACCACCTAAATGGTGCTCACCTTCGTCGGTCGTCGGTCGTTGGTTGGCCGGATGGCTTTCAGGGAAATCGATAATAGAATTATTGTGTTACTGGAGCGCGTGAAAATAAATTTGATTTGGTATTCATACACTCTTGACTGGGCTCGAGTAAGGATGGATTGGGTGAAAGGGGTTGCTAAAATGCTGAATTGGCAATATTACCACAACAATAACAACAACAATGAATGGAGTGTCGATGAAGATATCGATGTTACATTGGGGTTTTTGGGTCAAACAAGCAACGGTCGGCTGTAAAGTGGCTGGAGAGACACGAAAGGTGAAAGTGAGAAGTGATTTTCACAAATCGATGGAGAAGGTTACAACACTTTGCCAATGCTATTTGGAGTTAAAGTGATTCAGTTTTCGACTTGTAGTTTTAATACTATGCAGTCAGGGATTAAATTCTCTCTCAGAGGTCAAAATTTTCAACTTACCGATAGAAAGAGGGCTTATCTTATGCTAGAGACTCGCATGTGAGACCAAGAATTCGACCCGTAGTGAAAGTATCCTATGTTCTGCTCATCGTAGGACGTCGTAGGACGTTTATATTTAGGAGGCAGATATAAAGTCGGATTTCCAGAGAAGCAAGACAGTGTGCCTGAATTTTTTTTTTAACAAGTTTATTTATTTGTTTAATCGAAAATCAACTTTACAGAGCCAAGTTTTCGTTTTATTAGCATTAGCATTAGTATTGGCGTTTGCACACCTCGTGGATGGAGCTACGATGAGGAATAATTCGTTGAAGACATTGCATGTCACCATGCAACATTTCTTCACACAGTAATCTCCATGAAAACACTCCTCGATCGTTCACCTGGCTACGTCCATGCACCCTTGAAGATAGGGAGGATTTGGTAGCTACCCTAAGACGACACGAGGAACCCACGTAGTCTTGAGTAGATATCAAAAGAAAAAGGAGATGAACAGTCGCAGAGAATAGTTGAACAGAATGCCCTGTATGGTGTACAGAACAAAAAAATAAAAATAAAATAATGATAATAATAATAATAAATGGTCGCTGGGAGCATCTAGTCTAAGAAGGTTAAGTGATGCTCCATTTCTCTTCAAACGGTTGAAACCGCAGCATTCACTAAACTCCTAGCCCTATAGGGCTTATGGCTATAGCGCCATTACTCGCTCTCTGAAAAGAGAAGAAAGTCTGAAAGTAGAAGAATGGGTGATGAAAAAAAAAACGTATCTGATTTCTTGGATTGTTGCTACATCATTACGTTACTTTACATTTTATTTCATTTTATTTACGTATAAGGGCATATAACTCCAAGTCGCCACTTTTAATTCAAGTACTCAAACCTTACATATTTTTTTTTTTTTTTTTTAAAGACCGTGCAATTTCGTAGTTGCTACTCCCTTACTGACAGAACTAGTGTAATTGCACAGAGAACCACATAGATGGAGCATGGGATTAGCTTTTTTACATCTTCAATGTACAAGTTCACTAATTCTATTTATAGATCAGTACCGGCGCCGGCCACGTCCTCACGGTCTTTTGGGGAGGGGGGAAGGATGATTAGTTTGACAATCGTTGTTATTAGAGACCGTGAACACCACTGCATCTCTACAATTGCCAAGGGAAGGATAGTTGTGTTAGTGAGGTAGGTTATTTTTAGATCATGGATGCACTGTGGTAAGTGATGCGATCAATGAAAGAAAGCGCAGTAGACTGCTTTTTATTTTAAATCTAGTGGTGATAGAAAGAGGCAAGTGAAAAATGGCAAGGAAGGGGACGGGCCTGGGATTGAACTCCCGACAATCTGCTCAGTAAGCAGAACGGGTAACCACTGAGCTACCCAGCCGCGTCTCATTTCAAAACAGCATTTTATGAGTTCATAAAGTCGAAATAAAACCTTTGATAGGAGTAAAAGGAATGGAAAAAAAGAGGTCTTGATCTTGTTTTAAAAAACTGTACAGGTTCTCATAAACCTGACTAAAATATGAAGCCTATTTGCACCTCTTGGTGTCATAATGGAACCAAATTCTATTGGCTTTGATAAAACCTTAATTAAACTTTATAAAACAGGATGGTTTTGGCAATGTTACTTGGGCATTGAGTATCAAACTAACGTCAACAATCAATAAGCAACTTGCGATTCAAAATTGACTCACTGCTTTAGAACCCCATTGGGCCCAAGCAGGGTTGCGATTTCTCTGGGGAGAATCACCCTGGTGCACATTTCTAGCTCTCTTTGGTGATTCTCACTCAGTCTCTACGGAGATTTTTCCCTGAGACCATTGTAGAAATTGTTCGAAACAGCACGGGAGAGCGAGAGAATTGACAGTTCACTGCTTGGGCGTTCATACAGTCACTGCAGTGCGAACGACGAAGAGTGAAAGAACAAAAAAAGACTGCACCGCACTGGCGTGAGTTAAACCTTTATCTAAACATAAAGAAAAACATGGCTGGAAAACGTGAACAAGAAAACACAGCCCGAAGTTTTTTCACGAAAAAACTTCAAATTAGGTATGACAACGGTACAGAGAAACTTGCTCTCAGTTGTGTGCTGTGTGGAGAAAATTAAAAATCCCTTCCCTCAAAATCTCGGATTTCCCGGGGGATAGAGTATTGTTTGGGTGCCCAACAATATATATATTTTTGTGTTGTTGTGGCTTAAAAACTCAATTTATAACTGTGGGGGGGCGTACAGGAAATAATTGGGGGGCTGGCAAAAAAATTTTGGGGTGAAAAGATGGGGGGTGAAGAAGAGAAAAAAAAAAAAAAAAATTATAGTAGTGAGTAAGTGGGTAAAAAAGGGGGGGGGGGCCCCCGGGGTTGGCCGGCCGTCGGCGGGGGGCTGTTTTGGCTGGCTGGGTTTTTACTTTTTTGTGGTGGTTGTGGTTCTTGGTGAGGAAATGTTGTTTAATTTTATATATGGGGTTTTTTTATTTATTTTTATTTTATTTGTCGTCAATCATATATGTAGACCGGTTTTACATTTTTGCCTTAATTCTACTCTTACAGATATTCTGAGAAAAATGCTTATTTTAGTTGATTTTTATTCATTGTTATATCAATTGTGGTGCAGTATTTGTTATAGCAAGACATCATCTTATTTATGGGTCCGTTTTGGGCATAGTTAGTTCTTTGATTATTCATGTAGAATAAATTCCTGTTTCTTAAGTGACGGGTGGGAGCGTAGAAGTTGAGCTTCTCTAAAATATCTGCGTCATTTATTCTTTGCCCAATAACATCGTTTATAAATGATAGAGTCGCAAACTCACGTCGTTTTTCAAGACCATCTATTTTAATTAACATACATCGAGATTCATAAGAAGGTAACCGAAAAGAGTTCCATCCTAACTTACGCAAAGCATACAATAAAAACTGTTTCTGCACTGACTCAATACGGTCTTTATGTGTATTCTGATATGGATCCCAAACCACGCTGCAGTACTCAAGAAGGGGCCTAACATATGTTACATACAATGTTTTTATTGTATAGGGATCATTGAAATGAAAACTAAACCTCTTGATGAACCCGAGCATATTACTTGCCTTGTAAATTATATTGTTGTAGTGTTCTACAAAAGTGAGCTCGGAATCAAGTATGACTCCCAAATCTCTAACCTGATTGCACCTTTCAACAGTTTGTTGACCTATAGTGATGGTGTCTTGCTTTCCTTGGCTTTTTTTGAAAAAGAGACCGAGACACTTTTTTTTTTTTTTTCTTGTTTGCTTTTTTTTCGTACAATAAATATAATAATTATTTCTTTCTGTATGACATTTTTGGTTGATTTTTTTTTTTCTTTTCTTTAAAAAAGTCTTCTGCTCTTAATAAATTTTTAAATTGTTAAAATATATTATATATTATTAACAATAAATAAAAAAAAAATTAAGAGTCAAGGGGGGGATTGTGGGGCCCTTGGGACCCACCATTTACAAACGATAACAGGTTTCCTTCAAATCTTACTCGTTGTGTTCTTCCAAGCAAGTATGACTGAACCCACTTTATTAAATTATGGTTGAAACCTATCTTAGACAATTTGTAAAGCAACAAAGGAATATCGACTCTATCAAAAGCTTTGCTAAAGTCAGTGTATAAGGTTTCAACGTAATTACTTTCATCCATTGCATTTATTGAAAAAATTACAAAGTTTAGCAAATTTGTAGAAGTAGAGCGTCCTTTCATACAGCCATGTTGCTTGGTAGAGATAACATTTTTAACTTGTGAAAAAATATGTTGATTGATAATGGACTCAAATAGTTGGGGAATACAAGATAATATTGCAATGCCACGATAGTTTTTCACATCTGATTTTTTACCGCTTTTGAAGATCGGAACCAAGTACGATTCTTTCCAAATGAGGGGAAATACGCCAGTTTTTAGAGATAAATTGAACAACCAAAACAAGGGTTTTACTAATTCCTTTGATAATGTTTTCAAAAATACTGGCGGTAATCCGTCAGGACCAGCTCCTTTAGAAGCGTCTAATGTGCTTAAAGAAAGCAAAATTTCGTTGACGGATACATTATCAACAGTCACATTTAACGAAGGCTCAGGAAGATATGAGAAAAATTGATAATCTCGATCCTTGTCGTCACGAGTTGTGTAAACATCTTGAAAAAAAATTAGCAAACAAGTTACTGATTTCGGTTGGATTCTTACCGTCTTTGTCGTTGAATTGCATTTTTGTTGGAAAATTTCTTAATTTCTTCTTATCTTTAACAAGGTTGAAAAACGATTTCGGGTCTGATTTGATATTAGTTTCAGTTTTTTTACTATTCTCCTCATGTGCGATCTTCATTTCTCAATTCAGTTCATCACAGATAGTTAAATATATTGTGAGGTTTGTATCATTTGTATCTTTTTTATAAGCTTTTTGCGCTTTTTGCTTCCTATTTTTGAGATTTATAATTTTCTTAGTATACCACACCGGATTCTTATTTGGTCTTCTCCTATGTCTTTGGGGTACTGCAGTCTCTACTATATCGTAGATGTTTCGATAGAATACAATTACGGCCTGCTCTGTTGACAAATTGCGAAATATGGTTTGCCAATCAATCGAGTATAGTTTGTTTTTAATGAGATTGTAGTCTGCTTGTTTAAAATCAAAATAAATTTCGGTTAAATCGTTATCCAACATTGTGGCGTTGTCATGACTGAAAATGGAATATTCCATAGCAGTATGAAATGCTTCATTTTTCCAAAGAGGTGCTGGTGCCTCAATAACGCAAAAATCATCGGTCATATTAGTGAACAATAAATCAAGGTAGCAATTGTTCCGATTTCGTACATGATTTATTTGATTGAGCCCAATCTGCGCACTTTTTTCAAATAGAGTAAGAAGTGTTAAATTATCTAAAATTATTGGTATTAAAAGAGATTCATTTTGATCATCTATAATAAAATCAGTAGCTTTTTGGTTAAAGTCACCATAGATGTGAATATTGACGTCAGATTTAAATTTTGTCAAAATACTTTCGGCAATATTAAAAAACATTTTGTATGAATCAATTTTTACACTTTCTGGGGGGAAATAGACTGCTCCAAAAATATGAACTTGATTTTCGATCATAGATGTAACCCAGACATGGTCAAATTCCTTGTGTTTTTTTGAAGTGATTTCTTCTAATTCATAATCAGATGAAATTGCAATTAATACGCCACCTCCGGATTTCTTATTGGATAACGATTTATCTCGATTGTCTCTATATACATTAAACTTATCGGCAAAAACTTCAGAACTTTTAATGTTCGAATCCCAACTAGTCTCAGTGGCTAAAATAACAGAGTAGCTACAAGCAGCAACACGTCTATAAATTTCATTAATCTTCAACGCACTTTTCATTCTATTAAAGTTTTGACAATAGATTGTTATTTCCTTACTTTCTTTACTATTTTTCAAAGCACTCACGTGTTGAGAGTCGGTTTGATTGCGAGCAGACGTCAAGTTTGAAGGGGGGGTAGTATTATACCTTCCATTTTCTGCTAGATTGTTGTCCTCCAAAAGGGTCCGTCAATTCTTGGTAAAACACGAATGCCTGCATGTACACATTGACGAGCCGACAAATCAAAATCATCCTCTGTTGAATCGATGTTTTGTGTGTCGACAGTCAATCCCAGTTGTCTAAATTGGGGGGCCCCTTTGGGGGGAAATGAGTAAAAACGATCAAAATGGATAAAGGGGGGCGTGGGGGGGGGGGGGAAAGGGGGGGGTTTTTGGCGCCCTAGTTATAGACTGCTCCAGAAAGTATAAGCACACTTTCAAAATGACAAAAAAGTCATGTTTTTTTAGTTTTAATCATTTTATTTGGCAAATCATATTTGTATTTGTGTTTTATATGATATTTTACTCTCGTTTAATCAAAATATTTAATCATAGCCAAGACTCCTAACTTCTCCTCGAACATGACCCATTAGCTTCTGCCCAGTGGTACTTCCCACAATTTTGACCACTTTTGGCCAATCTTTTTAAATTTTTGGATGTCGCCGCTGGTTTTATGAATTTTCGAAGCTTTGCATTGGATAAAGCCCAAAAAGTCTCAATTGGTCGTGCCTCCGGGCAGTTCGGCGGATTCATGTCTTTCGGCACGAAACATACATTTGTACCATTCTAACGTGTCCTTTGCGTAATGACATGACGCCAAATCAGGCCAAAACACTACTTGACCTTCGTGCTGCCTGATCATCGGCAATAATCGCTTCTGGAGACATTCCTTAACTTATTTCTGAGTGTTCATCGTCTCCGTTGTGATGTACGGATCAGATGTTTTACCACACTCGCATATTGCCTACCAAACCATAACCTTCTTACCGAATTTTTCGGTAAAAATTGCCTTCTCCGTTTCGATGATGTCTTTGTCTTCGCTTACAGTATAGAATGGTGGACCGGGAAGCGTTTTGTAATCTAGTTTCACATATGTTTCATCGTCCATTATTATACACCCAGAATTTCTACACAATAACGAATCGTAGAGTTTGCGGGCCCGTGGTTTCACGGACGCGGCCTGTTTTGGTTCCTTTTGGGTTTTTTCTGCTTTCGGTATGTTTTTAACCCCAAGTCTTTCTTTGGCACGCATGACGTTACTCGACGAGGTCCCTAGTTTTTTCGCAACATCCCGAACGGAAGTCACTGGTTTTCGCTTTTATGCATCCCTGATTTTTTTATCGATATCCGGACTAACAGGACCGGATTTCCGACCACTTTTCGGCGCATCTTCAAACGTACAATGTTCTCTATATTTTCGAATCGCAGATCGTACCACTCCGACGCTTACACCCTCTTCCTTGGCCAATTTTCCCAAGGAGAGTGCACCATTTGTGCACAATACTTTTTCGTTGTTCCGGAGTAAGTTTGGTTATCAACTTGATATCTAACTATCACGCCAATAACTGAATTTTTTTTTTGTGATACATAATTTTTTTTTTTATCAACATGCGGATATTATTTATAGATTAGTATACTAATATAATAATTAACAAAAAAAACAATATAATAAAGTTAATAAAATAAAATAATATTTTTTTTGCGGTTACAAGTAGAATTAAAATTATTAATTTTGTTTGTTGTTTTTTATTTATTTTTTTTCTTTTTATTAACATCGTTTTTTTGGAAAAATATTTTAAATTTTAATCAACTTCTCATGATCACTTTAAAAAAACAAAAAAAAAAAAAAAAATAAATTCTTTTTCTAATCTGTAATGTCAACCGGAGTCGAATTCTTTCTAATTTAATCCGCTTAAATATCTTTTATGTGTAAAATTGTGTGTCTGCAACATACGACTTATTTACGCCAGGAATCTCACACTGAGAATGTTTCACTACTGCCAAGGGACATTCTGTTGGTTCTTTGTGCAACTTCAGCTGACTTTGATCAATCACGGAATAGATAACCACGGGTGGTCAATATGCTCATGATCATGCTGAAATCATGATCAGTCGGAAACGAAACCGAACAACAGCTCACAGGCATATGTTTCTGCCTTAAAACAATTGCCATAACCCATTTCCTGAAAAAGCCACACGGACCAAAAATCCGGAAAGTGAGTTTTCAACTTAACGATCCTCATCAAGCTTTGCATTCGAAATTAATATCCGAAACCATCGCGATTTCTAGCTAGGTCACCGACTTTAACGACCGACAATGACAGATGAAAGAAATGGCAGCAAAACCCTCGCTCGTAAATCGGTATCAGCAGAAAACGCTTTACCATCCCAAGCTTCGGTGGGAAGTAACTCGGTAGCCAGACAGCTCAATGGAATAACGAAAGGCGGAATAAAAATAATCCTTTAAACCACTGGACATTAACTTCCAATTCGCGATAGTAAGGCAACAAAACACGATCATTCCGTGCTGGACACGAGTCAGCTATGAAGGAAAATCATCATTCAAACGTGTCTTTAGCATCGCTTAAATTTTATGTAATTCCATAAATATGTAAAATCACAATATAAAGCTAAATTATTCGATCAGAAAGTGATAAATAAAATCTGCCGGATTGAGCCCAGCTCGAGTTTTTCGACCACCGTCAAACACCGAGTGTCACACCTTCCATTTTTCACTTGTCTCCGCGGGGTCGATCCATCCCCGAAAATCTTGATCCGGACTTGATCAACCGACCCGATAACGAAAATTGGACCAACCGGCTTCTGGTATTTCTCTTTTCTTCGGACGGGTTTTTCTTCTTCAAATCGCATTCGATCCTCGACCGGCAGCCTTTATGTGTAATTAAAAGAATTTATTAATTTCGTAAATTTATCGAATGTCGAGTTGATTTTCGTGTTTCTCTTACATCCAGCATTGTATGAAAAAAAAAAGGAACCACGAATGTTGGAATTGTTATCAGAATGTTTGATTTGAAATATTTTTATTTGCTTTTGACCATCATTAAACAAGAAATGAGGCAACTTTCCCGAGTGCGTGAAGGACCGGAGGCAGCGGTGAAGGAGATGGTGGTGGCGTAGACAATCATCGTCATCACACTCACGCACCCTCCGACGGCTTGTCGCGCTAACAAGATCAACCTCATCCCGAATGCTGCGTCCGATTTTGGACCGTGATGAAAAGGCAAAAGAAACGCTGGTAGCAATGTCACAAGCGTATAATTTTCAAATTAACAACAGTTTTAAAATGCGATTAAAACGAAGCATTAAAAATGACCGCATTGATTAGGACGGACAGGGGCACAGCGAGGAACCGATCGGAAATAAATTTAAGCTAATAATTTAGAGTCAGATGTAGAGGGACGAGGTGACACTCATGGCTGGTGGTTGTGATGGTTTGAACAGTTATTACGAAAAGGAATTTTGAAGCATTTAAATCTGTTTCGCATCGCTTAATTGTACAATGGAATCTCGTCTTCAATAAATTGGAGCTTCTGGTGGCGAATTAGCTCATGACTTGGCTCAATCTGAATGAGTTGACATTGAGCCGAAATTGCATACTTGTTGGAAATAGGCTTTTCGTAGTAAAAATTTCTCATCTCCATTGCCATTCATCAAATCAGCCAGCCGGTTGTTAATTTCGTAGCAAGGTCTTGGCTTTTGGACAGACAGAGAACAAGCATAGAGCATACGCATATTCATACGAGCTTCCAATTATTGTCGGTTGCATGTTGTACCTTGGTGGCGACCGGCAGTAGCTGCTTGTGATGTTGGGTGGTTGCGTTTTCCTTTTCACTCAGTTTTTTGAAGGAAAAATTCGATCTGAGTCAAAATCGGAAAGGTCTGACGGTGACTATAAAACTCTACGCATGCTGAGAAAAAAGTATCAGTCTTTTTACAGCTTTTCCAACAAGTGTTCCATCTCAGGAGATCCAAAATGTTCAAGGTAAGTTCTGACTGGAGATCTGTGTGAAAGAGGGGTTGATCGGAATTTCAAATTTATTTGCAGATCATCGCTTTGGTTGCCTGTCTGGCCGTCGTTGCCTCGGCTCAGTACTACGGAGGAGAACACCACGGTCACCACGCTGTGGAGCACAAGGAGCATCATGACCATCACGATCATCACCCTAAGTACAAGTACGAGTACGGTGTGAAGGATGGTCACTCCGGAGATCACAAGAGCCAGTGGGAGCACCGTGATGGGGATGTCGTCAAGGGAGGATACACCCTGGATGAAGCCGATGGCACCCATCGTGAGGTTGAGTACTCTTCCGACCACCACAACGGTTTCCAGGCTCATGTCAAGCGCGTTGGACATGCTCACCACCCACATGGCGAAAGCTACGCTAACGTCGATCAACACCACTAAACGTATGAAGAGCCGGTTGATTGTTACTAAAAAGAAACCCTTCAAGTTCCTACAGCCAAGATTTATTCCATGTTGTTAAAAAAAAAGATTCAGTCCCCAAACTGACTTAAAAGTAATACGAAAAAAAGTCTCAAGTCATAAACCGCCAAAAAACGAACAAACAAAGTATTTAGATATCACCATCCTTCAGCAAATAACCTAAGACAGATTACCAAATCAACAGCCAACCAACCTACAGATACAGTTGTTACACATCGGCTTTGTTCCATTCCCCCATCGCAGTCTCACCCAAACCAGCGGCATCCCAAGCACAAAGGAATTCAATCCACAATTTTTAATCTCATTAATAAAATTGTCATACATCATATCTCCTATGAATTTGTCAAAAAATGTATCCCCTCCACCTGCTCGGCCAGGATGATAGCTATCAAAGTCCATCACGGAGGGCACATTGAAACTGAGAACATGGTCTCAGGGTAATGTCACGGAGAGAAGAAAATATATGTTTGAGCGCCTACAGCAGCAGTGACAGGCAGAGGTCCATGATCTCTACAGGTTTATAGCCATCCAAAGTCCCGCGGAAAACTGAGGCAGCGCGAGAGGAGGGGGCTGAAGTGGAATATGTTATGAGATGAAGAATTATGCGTAAGCATCAGCGACTGCCGGCCAATACTCCTCTCGAGCAGCAGCAGCAGTGGCGGCAGCAGGTTGACAGGGCGGCCGTGATCTGAGCTTGTGATCGCTCGCAGACGACAAGCTTGAGCGCTGGGAATGGATTAAAATCCTGTCGTTTCGGGTGTAGTTGATTGTCGTTTAATCTTGTTACCTTTGAAAGAATGAAGATAGCGAGTGTGACTTGGTGCGCCGTTGGACGACGGGTCAGCACAGATGGTCGTTTGGTTTGATGTGCGGACTATGGCGGATTTGTGATTATACTTTGGGTGAAATCTGAAGTTGAGTGATATTGGAATGGAATGTGCGGAGAAAATGTTTGCTCTAAGGCAAGGTTTCATTTTTTCTTTAATTTCTAAGTGGAAACTTCCACTTATCTGTCAAGTGGTGTCGAGCTGTTTAGTTACTTACACACTATTCGACAGCTTCTCATTTTTGAGCTAAAAATCACTCAATCCAGCCGAAAGGGCATTTACTCAGAAATGCATAAATATGCTTTTACTCAAATTTGAGTGAACGTGCCTGTGGAGGTCAACTACTTCATTAAGCAATCCTAGAAAAACAAACTGGAAAAATTATCATAATATAGTATTTGAATTCTGAGTTATTTACAGAAGGAGGAAAGATTGATTCTGTTCCGAAATTGGAATCATTTTCCCGAAAGCTAAATGATAAGATTTAATTTTTTTTCAGAATTACCTGTCTTCTAAGAGGGATATGCAGTAATGGAACTCTAAACTGGAACGTCTGGGTAAAACATCCTGTAGATTGTTTAATAAAGCGAAAAAAAACCTCAGATTGGACCCCCTGTAAGAGTGCACTTACTGAGTACAATAAAGAAATAAGAAAATCAAAACGAAGATCCTGGGTCGGTCATTTAAGCATTTCCCAAAACTTTCGAAATGTACAGTGGTCCAGAATGCGAATTTAGCTGGAAAGATACGTTTTCAGCCTAAGTTTAAAGGAGCAAAATTGTTTTCTACAAAGTTGTTTCTAATAATAAGGCCCTTCTTTTGTTGTTAATAAAAACAAGGGTGGTCCTTGTTTTCAGAGAAAAGAGTCCAAAATCTTACTTTTTTATTTGCAAAAATCAAAGCATATATTCTTCGGAAAAGTTTTAAATGCAAAAAAAACTCAAGCAAGTTTGATACCACAAATTTTCTGAAGCTTTTGAAATGACCGAATTCGAGCAATTTTTCCAACGTAGCTTAGGGTGTCCCTATGTTATTTTGCTGTATTTTTTTTTATTTAAAACAAGCTGAACCCGGTGCGAGCCTTGCTACGCTTGCAACTAAATGACTGAAAATATAATATAAGTGGCGCTTCTATGTTTTTTTTTAGAAATCAGTTTTGTTCAAATATTTTCGTTTGCTAATGTGTGTAGTTTCTGCAAAATTGAACTTAGGTGTATATTTTTAATTATACCCTCAGATCTTTACTTTCTACCATGGTTTTTCTTTCTGTGTTCATTCATTGACAATACATTTATTTTCAAACTACGCCGTATCCTGTCTGTTTGAACGTCATTTTCTCGTGCATAACCTTAGATTAACTTCTTGTGCAAATGTAGCACTGAAAGTCACTCAAGCATCCCCCATTCTTGACTTAAAAGGGGTACTTCTATCAGAACATGCTGCTTTCCCCACGAAATACACATTTTGTGTTTTAGTTGCCTGGATAAATCTCATGTGTGGTTGAAATTACGGTTTCATTCATATGCAAGGACCCCCCCCCCCTCCAGAGAGCGGAGGAGTCTCGAACCATTATAGAAAAAAAGCCTGCCTCAAAAACTCTCACATGCCAATTTGTTTTTCAGTTGCTTGGTGAGCTCTAGAGTTATACACAAATTTGAATTTCATTTGTATGGGAACCCCCCTTTTCAGACAGGGAAGGAGTCTCGAACCATCATAAGAACCTTTTCCGGCCCCAAAAACCCCTGATTACAGATTTTAATAACAGTTGGAGGAATTCTCATATTTGGTTGAAATTTGTGTTTCATTTGTATGATAGACCCCCGCCCCCTCCCAAAGAGGAGAGGGGTCTCAAACCACATTGAAAACAATAGGCCTTCAAAAGCCTCCGCATACAAAATTCGGTTCCATTTGCTTGATTAGCCCTCGAGTTATGCAGAAATTCTTGTTTAATTTGTATGAACTCCCCCTCCAAGCCAAAAACGGAGTCTTTAACCATCATTTAAACTTTTTCCGGCCCCAAAAACTTCTGCATACACATTTTCATAACAGTAGGGATAATTCTCATGTTTGGTTAAAATTTGTGTTTCATTTGTATGAGAGCCCCCCCCCCCTTCCAGATGGAGAAGGTGTCTCAAACCTTCATGAGAACATTCTCTGGCCCCAAAACCCCTGCATACAGATTTTCATAACAGTAGGGATAGTTCTCATGAGGGGTCTTTAATCACCATGAAAACATTTCCTGCCTTCGAAAACCTCCACATGCCAAATTAGGTTCCATTTGTTTGATTAGTTCTCGAGTTATGTAAAAAAATGCTATTTCATTTGTATGAGAGCCATCCCTGCCTGATAGGGGAGGGGTCTCAGACTACCATAGAAGCATTTTTTTGTCTCCAAAAACCCCCAGATGCCAAATTTGGTTCAATTTACCTGATTATTTCTCGAGTTGTGCAGAAATTTGTGTTTCAATTATATGAGAGCCCATCCCCCTTTTCAGGAGGGGTTTCGAACCATCATAAGAACATTTTCCGGTCCCAAAAACCCTTGCATACAAATTTTCATAACAGTAGGACGAACTCTGATGTTTGGTTTAAATTTGTGTTTAATTTGTATGATAGACCCCCCCCCCATACCAGAAAAAAGAGGGGTCTAAGACCACCGTAGAAACACTTCTTGCCTCTAAAATCCCCATATTCCATTTTTTTCCATTCGCTTTCTTAGTTCTAGAGTTATTCAGAAATTTCAGTTTCATTTGAATGACAGCGCCCCTTCTAAGGGAGGGGAGGGGTCTCAAACCACCATAGAAACATTTTTTGCCTCCAGAAAACCCCACATGCCAAATTTGGTTCCATTTTCTTAATTAGTGCTTGAGTTATGCAGAAATTTGTGCTTCATTTGTATGGGAGCCCCCCCCCCCCCTTCCAGAGATGTTATGGATCTCAAACTATGCGGCTCCAAAAATCTCTGCATACGAAATTTCACGCCGATCGGCTCAGTAGTTGCCGATTCTATAAGGTTCAGACAGACAGACAGACAAACAGAAATTCATTTAAATATAGAATTTTCAGTAAAGCTTTCTTCCCATTTATTCTACGGCAATAAAATATACAACTTTTCATGTACTAAAATCGTCACTATCTTTTGTCAAACAAAAGTTATTATGGTTTTTGTAAAACATAGGCCTTTTTCAAATGTTGATCTCTCTAGTTGGGGCAGACAGAAAAAAATATTTGTTAATTGCATTTGTAAGGTTTTGAGAAAGAAAACTGTCCTAATGAAGGTCTCTACTTCGAATGTTATATATGAGTAATTTCACTATTGGATTTTTTGATGTTTGATTATAGTAGCTTAACGGTTTTCAGTTAGAAGTGCTGTTTCGTAGTTAGTGTTGGGAAAGAAACACAGTTACTCTAGTTATAACTTGTTGATGAGATCACACGGAGAATTAAATCGGTAGCTGCTGAAAATCAGTATGATAGATGGCTGAGCGCAAATGTGACTTTTGCAGTGAATTATACCATTCTCCAAGAGCTGCAGAAGAACTCAGCAGAACAGCCTGAGGGAAATAAAAATCAAAATTTACCATCTAAGAATTGGGATTCGCAGCAGTGTCAAGTGCAAGGGCAGAAAGTCGTCGTAATACTGGAAAAGTATTTGAAAAAAAAATACAAAATTCCAGAATCCGATCTTGCGAACACATTGACATCTGAAACTAGTCATGATACCGCTGTATTAATGTCTCCCGAAAAGGCAATCCGCTTCATTTATCGAAATGATTTCAGCTAGGCGGAAATTTCAATTTCTTTATATATTTATATTTGAAATATAGTGAATAAATATTATAATTATAAACAATAAAGTGAATGAATATTATAATGACAAAATAATGTAGTGAATAAACACAAGAATGATAATAACAGTTTCATTTGTGAACTATCAGGCAATGTAACTGCGAGAAAAAAATTTGTATAAAATTATCTCATAAAACTTGGTAATGATCTGAAATTATATAGCAATAGAATAGTAAACCTAAAATTTCGATGTGCTGTTCCGTTTTCTTGCAATTATTTTTGTAGTGAGTCTCTTCGAAAATAGTGATTTAAATGAAATGAACTTAAATGCAATTATGTCAAATCATTTCATATCATTACATAAAATAATAAACTGACGCTATAATATAAAATAATAATACCAGCAGGCAAGTAAACTATAGTAGAATACATATATCCGTAACTAAGCTGACCATCCATCGAACGACTTCCACTGTTGCAGTTTCTATTGGATTAAGATCTACTAAGATTAGAATTTGTTTTCACAATAATAGTCGGAGAACATAATAAACATAGGTACAAGATATATCTGACATCTACTCGTTGTTACTGAAACTCAAAATTAGATGTGTATTAATATCATAATAATATTGGAAATACTAAAAACAGCTAATAATAAGGCGAAATAAATTTTATATGAGTATGAATCCAAAATATCAATCTTAATAAAACTGAAATAAAAAAAAATTAAAATTAGAATTTTCGATAGCTCTTGTTTATCTGAACCCACAAATAATTCTTTATGTCTGTGAAATAGGAAATAAATTATTGTAAACTGTTAGGTTTTGAATTAATACATATTTTTGATGATGAAGGAGAAAGCTTTTTTAAAGTTGAATTTTTGGAATATGATCCTTTCTAAAAGAAAAACAACAATAAAAACCTTCGTTTCATATCAAATAATACCGTAAAGGGTGTCCACGATGAAATTGCCACACTATGAAATTGCTCTAACTTTTTAACAGTTGGGTAGAATTTAATGAAAATTTGGGTGGATTTAGTTCATAGTGCATTTTTTATATCCTGCAAGTTTCAAAGTCCTGTGATCAAAACTCGCGGAAATGGAGTCGAAAGAACAGCTCGTGCGCGATAAAATCTTGCGCATTCATCACGAGAACAAGGATCTCTCGCATAGTTCCATCGCTAAAACGTTGGGAATCGCGAATTCCACGGTGTTGCGAGTGATTAAGCGGTTCGAGGAACGGTTGACCACCGATCGGAAGCCCAGAAGTGAAGGAAAAAGTATTCCGTACAACACCAAAAATCACAACCGCGTAGTTGGGGCCTTCAACCGAAATCCGAACGCCTCCGTTCGGGATGTGGCTAAGAAGCTGCACCTAAGCCGAAGTTTTGTCCAGAAGGCCAACACTAAGGCTGGGCTTCGAACGTTCAAGGTACAAAAGGCCCCTAATCGCGACGAGAAGCAGAACAATTCCGCCAAAACCCGTGCCAGGAAGTTGTACCTCAACATGCTGACGAAAGTTGAATGCTGCATCATGGACGACGAAACATATGTGAAGGCCGACTTCAAACAGATCCCCGGCAACCTGTTTTTTCACGGCCAAGGATAAGTTCAGCGTTCCGGAGCATGTCCGCACTCAGAAGATGTCCAAATTTGCGAAGAAATTCCTGGTTTGGCAAGCCATCTGCACGTGCGGGAAGCGGAGTGCACCTTTCGTGACCCAGGACACGATGAACGGACAGGTGTACATAAAAGAGTGCCTCCAGAGGCGGCTGCTTCCTCTCCTGAAGGCCCACAACGTCCCAACAATCTTCTGGCCGGATTTGGCCTCATGCCACTACTCCAAGGACGTGCTGAAGTGGTATGCGGACAATAAGGTCAATTTCGTGCCGAAAATGTTCAACCCTCCCAACACTCCGGAGCTCCGCCCCATCGAGAAGTACTGGGCGATTATGAAGCAGCACCTTCTTAAACGACCTAAGGTAGTGAAGACAGTCGAGGAACTGAAGAAAGTATGGGTTTACATGCAAAAAACGGTTGATTCACAGGTTGTGCAGAATCTTATGGCCGGGGTTAAGGCCAAGGTGCGGGCATTTGCGTATGGACTGTAAATAAAATACGAGTAAAATGGTAAAATGAAGTTTAATAGTTATTTCTCAATCCCTGAAAATTTGATGGCAATCGGATGAAAACTCGAATTTTGCGAATCAATTTTGTGTGTGGCAATTTCATCGTGGACACCCTTTAGGTTAGATGAGCTATAACTGAAAAGGATGCATAAATGCGAAGCTGAAAATGACTTATAAAAAAGCATACTTAATGTAGTGAATGGATGATATAATATAAAATGATAATAATTTCATTTGTTTTTACATGTCTGCAGATTGTGGTCCTGCTGCAATTGTATACGGACTCGCATATCCACCATGTACCTGAAAGCTTAGATAATGTATCATAGCCACGAGAAAAAAAAAATATTTAAATTTATATTACAAAATTTAAGATATCCATGGATGATCTAAAATTGCATAGCATATAAAGAATAATGAACCTAAAATTTCGATGTGCTGCTCTGCTAATAAATGTTATATAACCACAATGGAACTAACTCTTAGCTTCGGGTCTTGATCCTTACTGAGCCCTTGCGGCACGTCAAGCCGACCAGTTCAGCGCAAAGGTATAAGTCAAGGATTACAAAATGGTGTAAATTGTCAATTTACAGTCTTCATTCGTTGTTTCCGATCCGAAAATATCTGTTCAGAAAGCTTTTGACAGTATTCTCCACTCTTTTGGGAACTGAAGCCGTTATGTTGGATTCCTAAATGGAATTGGATATTGATTCCCGGCATCAAGCCGTCGTCTGCGTTTCCAAATTAGCCATATTGCAGGGGATTTGACAGTTTTTCTCACTTTTTCCGTAACAAAAGCAGCCATCTTGGATTCCAAAATGGCAAAGATCATCAGTTTTCGGCCTCAATTGGTCATTTCTGATCCCAAAATATCCATATTATAGGGTATTTGACAGAATTTCTTAATTTTTCCGCAAGAAAAGCTGCCATTTTGGATTCAAAAATGACATCAGACATCCATTTCCCACCTTTATACACCATTTACGATCCACAAATATCCATTTCGCAGCATTTTTGACAGTAATTCTCAATTTTCTAATGATCGGAAGCCGCCCCCGTTGATTCCAAAATGGGGGGGCATCGAATGGCGCCGGGGGGGACGGAAAAACTTTGTGGGAGGAGGGATTCTAGGGGGGGGTGGGAAATTTGAAAAATTTTTTGTTTAGGGGGGGGGGGGGGGCAAGGGGGAAAAGAAAGGCTTGTTATGACCTTTGTAGACAGTTTTTTTTTAGGGGGGGGTGTTGGGGCGTCTGTTGAACTTTATAAAAACTATAAGGGACAGCCCAATGGGGTTGTACGCAAAGTTGACGTAGGACTACGCAGCAATCGAATTTCCATACACGTCAGGGCCATCCGCTAATTGATTTAAGTCAGTTCTGAAAAGGGCCAAGAAAATTCAATTGTACACTCTTTAGAAAGCATTTGGTGGCTCTTAATTATGATACGGCCCCGGTTGTAGTTCGCGATGGCCACTATCTCTAACGCGTAGAAGATAGTTATGGATCTGTTGGTTCATTGGTTGTTCAACGCGCTTTGCTATTTACTCCGGGACGCGGCGTTTAAAGCAATGCCATGTTCAGCCGGGGCGCGGTAATGGAAATTTCAAACAGCCCAAGAGAAAATGTTCACCAAATAAACTCTTTAATTGGAAAATTGATTTGGTCGTCCTGAAAAGGACGGATTTAGTTGACGGGGGAGAAACAGTTCGCGATTGAACTTGGGCTTTCTTTCTTGGTTCATCTCGTGGGATGATTGATTCTTGTCTCGTTGTCACGGGCGGCTTTTTCCCGCCAAATTGTTGGCTTCAGCAGCCATGTTTCTCACAGCGAGGTTGACGGGAGCATCGGCAACAACAGCCAACTGCAACAACGTCTCTCTGGGCAACGACTGCTCGCCGCCGCCTACTGCGATCCTAAGACCACTGCACAGCTTAACGACTGTCGTAAAACTGAATCAAAATGTTCTGCTAAGAGCTATGAGGTAAAGGGGTCGGATGCTAGTGCACAAAAGAAGGCGGTACCAACGAAGGCAATGTGATACATATTGCACCAAAGGGGACGAAATTCAGTTATTGCGCCACAATAATTAGTTTTAATTACTGCACGCTAGACGGATGATTTTCTTAACAGAAATATGCCTTAATTATTTGCTATCACCAGCAACTAATCCGCTATGCATAGCTAGGAACTACAACGAACTCAACCACATGGTCGGTCTGAAGTGACGCAGTTCGGCTCGAATTCCGTTCGTTGGTTGTTCAACCTTCTTTGTCATTTACTACGGGACCCGACGTTTAATGAATGCTATGTTCAGCCGGGGCGCGGTAATTGAAATTAATTTCAAACATCACAAGAGAAAATTTCAACCAAATAAACTCTTTAGTTGGCAAACTAATTTGGTCGTCCTGAAAAGGACGGATTTAGTTGACGGGGGAGAAACAGTTCGCGATTGAACTTGGACTTTCTTTCTTGGTTCATCTCATCTTCATTGCGGGTGGCCATCTGCAGGTGACGTGGGATGATTGATTCTTGTCTCGTTGTCACGGGCGGCTTTTTCCCGCCAACTCGTAGGCTTCAGCAGCCATGTTTCTCGCAGCAAGGTTGACGGGAACATCGGCAACAACAGCCAACTGCACCAACGCCTCTCTGGGCAGCGACTGCTCGCCGCCGCCTACTGCGATCCTACAGCCACTGCACAGCTTAACGACTGTCGTAAGACTGAATCAAAATGTTCTGCTAAAAGCTGTTAGGTAAAAGCATCGGATGCTAGTGCACAAAAGAAGGCGGTACCAACGAAGGCAATGTGTTACAAATAGCATCAAAGGGGACGAACTTCAATTATTGCGCCACAATAATTGGTTTTAATTATTACACGCAAGACGGATGATTTTCTTAACCGAACCTTTCCTAATTTGCTTGCCACCGCCAGCAACTAATCCGCTATGCATAGCTAGGAACTACAACGAACTCAACCACGTGGTCGGTCTGAAGTGACGCAGTTCGGCTCGAATTCCGTTCGTTGGTTGTTCAACCTTCTTTGTCATTTACTACGGGACCCGACGTTTAATGAATGCTATGTTCAGCCGGGGCGCGGTAATTGAAATTAATTTCAAACATCACAAGAGAAAATTTCAACCAAATAAACTCTTTAGTTGGCAAACTAATTTGGTCGTCCTGAAAAGGACGGATTTAGTTGACGGGGGAGAAACAGTTCGCGATTGAACTTGGACTTTCTTTCTTGGTTCATCTCATCTTCATTGCGGGTGGCCATCTGCAGGTGACGTGGGATGATTGATTCTTGTCTCGTTGTCACGGGCGGCTTTTTCCCGCCAACTCGTAGGCTTCAGCAGCCATGTTTCTCGCAGCAAGGTTGACGGGAACATCGGCAACAACAGCCAACTGCACCAACGCCTCTCTGGGCAGCGACTGCTCGCCGCCGCCTACTGCGATCCTACAGCCACTGCACAGCTTAACGACTGTCGTAAGACTGAATCAAAATGTTCTGCTAAAAGCTGTTAGGTAAAAGCATCGGATGCTAGTGCACAAAAGAAGGCGGTACCAACGAAGGCAATGTGTTACAAATAGCATCAAAGGGGACGAACTTCAATTATTGCGCCACAATAATTGGTTTTAATTATTACACGCAAGACGGATGATTTTCTTAACCGAACCTTTCCTAATTTGCTTGCCACCGCCAGCAACTAATCCGCTATGCATAGCTAGGAACTACAACGAACTCAACCACGTGGTCGGTCTGAAGTGACGCAGTTCGGCTCGAATTCCGTTCGTTGGTTGTTCAACCTTCTTTGTCATTTACTACGGGACCCGACGTTTAATGAATGCTATGTTCAGCCGGGGCGCGGTAATTGAAATTAATTTCAAACATCACAAGAGAAAATTTCAACCAAATAAACTCTTTAGTTGGCAAACTAATTTGGTCGTCCTGAAAAGGACGGATTTAGTTGACGGGGGAGAAACAGTTCGCGATTGAACTTGGACTTTCTTTCTTGGTTCATCTCATCTTCATTGCGGGTGGCCATCTGCAGGTGACGTGGGATGATTGATTCTTGTCTCGTTGTCACGGGCGGCTTTTTCCCGCCAACTCGTAGGCTTCAGCAGCCATGTTTCTCGCAGCGAAGTTGACGGGAGCATCGGCAACAACAGCCAACTGCACCAACGCCTCTCTGGGCAGCGACTGCTCGTCCAACTGCAGATCCTACTCTGCACAGCTCCACGACCGCCGGAAAACTAAATCAAAATGCGAAGGTGTACCCGTTATATAACATTCATGGCTGCCTAGGAGACGTTCCTTACTTAAATATGAAGTCTGTGCGCGGAAGGTACTGTGTATTTGGTAAATTTACTATGAAAAATCGATATTATAAGACATCACTTCATATTTGCGTTAATTTTATTAGTTGCATGTTAAAAATCAATAGTTTGAAATATTTAAATCGAAGCGTAGAAAATGTTCCGATCGATTGGTGCAAACATTTTGGAAATCAATCGTGGAATGACTTAGTTATTAACGTTCAAAACCTATATATTTTTCGTGACGCTCCAAATTTTCGCAATTCGAACGTGTACCCCAGTATTGAAAACACAGACGTAGTCCTACGTCAAAAAAATTTTGATGAAGAAGCATTTGGAAGTTTTTCTTTTATTTTTTAAAAATGAAAAAATAAAAATTTTTTCTTTTTTTTTTTTTTTTTTTTTTTTTTTTTTTTTTGTTTTTTTTTATTTTTTTTTTGGGTTTTTTATTATTTTTTATTTTGTGGTTTTTGTTGTGGGTTTTTTTTTTTTTTTTTTTGTGTTGGGGGGGGGGGGGGGTGGTTGTTTTTTTGGGGGGGTGTTTTTTTTTTTTTTTTTTTTCACTCGTTTCCATTAAGTCTCGCGTATGTAGTGCTTCAAAGTTTTGGCGAAGTGACTCACCGAAATTCAGCAGCATCACCAAAATGGATTCCACATCCGGGAGAGGAGCGTGAAGCGACAGGGACAATAATGGATAGTGTACATTGAACAGATAAGTACAACCTATTTTAAATAGCGTCATGCTCTGATGATCTGATGGCATTATTTGGCAAAGTAGGGAGGCAAAGTAAAAAGGTGCAACCTGTCTCTTTTTGCATTGTCGGTTACGTCATACGAACTAATTTTGGCGTTACATGAAACATTCCACATCCAACGAGCAAAGCTCTCTTCGTATTTCATTTCTATATTTTTCTATAAGGCGAAGAGTTCCGCCTTTCGAGAACCTATTCTGAGTGCGGGGTTCTCTCCACGAAATTACTAAGAAACTGGCACTTGTGCTTGTTCGGCAGTATTTGTCTGTCAAAGGAAGGTTGTGTTAATTTTGTTTTAGTTGGTATGTTTACCAGTAGCAATTTTGCATTTTCTCTCTCTCTCTCTCTCTCTCTCTCTCTCTCTCTCTCTCTAGCCCCCCCTCTCTCCAACTCATTTGGTTCGGTGCATAAAAGTACGTGGTTTAAACCTTATACAGCTTCGTGGAGCTTCTGTCTTACTTTATCGTATTCACATTCACGGAGGGTGTTGTTTTCAACATGCGTTTGTGTGAACAGAATGCACAATGGAGTGTAAGGATCCACTCGCACAATATCGAAGTATCTGCTTGATTTTCGTTGAGAGTGCAAGTTTTCAAAAATTGAGTGATTCCACTTTTTATTGAGATTGGATAGCATTTCCGGTGAGGGTTTAAAATGGTTAGTTGACAGCCTGGAGATAGGGTGTGGCTGACCTACGGTCCACACAGGTTCCTATTTGGAGACTCCACGGGTCGTGTGATCACAAAGGACTGCCAGCTGAAATATGGAAATTATCATATTGTCGGTTTGAAGGTAGTGGGGTGAGGGGTGCGACAGAAGACCGCGGTTGTACCTTTAATTCACATTGTATATTTTTCAGTATCATTTCATTAATGGGTTCTACGTTTTGGGATCGTCTTAGCAGCCCGGTAACATTTATCTCGGGAGCTCCTAGCAGCAAGACAAGCATTGGAAGCTGCATTTGTCTTTTAGCATTTACATTTTAGGCATGACGTTTACATTGAAGTAGCTATTCTCAACTTCAACTGCAGTTTCCGTGATGGATTGGCGTGTGCTTGTAGGCGGTGTGTGATTGTGTTCAAGTATGTTTGTTTGGTGGTATTGTGTTAGATGTTCCATTTGATTCGGAATACATCAAACCGGACTCTTCCATCATTAAAATTGCTTTCTTTTAATGGTTATATTTAGGTGTAAGGAGGGCTTTTGAAAGGGTATCTTGTGGAATGGTCTTTTGCTTTTCATAAAAATGTCATGTCTTTTTATTAAACTTTTATCTTTGATGATTTTAGTGATCGGCTCTGTTTTTAGTTTTTTCCGGATCTTTTGGGATGTTGATGCGTACCTGATTTTTTGTTTTCAGTGACCAACCAGTGGACGTCAGATGTATTTTTTACAAACATTTATTATATTCTTTAACTATTATTGTGAATACAAATACTAATCTTACTATGTTATAATAGTTAATACTATATGTTGTAGCTGCAACGGCTGAAGTCTTTCGATGAGAGATTGATCAGCTAAGTTGCAGACATACATTCTATTATAAACAATTGTCTTCTCACTCACATTATTATTGTTTAATAATTATTTAACCAATTAATTCGTAATTAAATTAATATCACTTATTTAAATCACTGTGGCACCTATGAGATCCACTGCATATGGATGTAGCGGTTCAAGAAAACGAAAAAGCACATCAAACATTTTAATAAAATATTCTTTATATGACTTATCGTTTCAGTTAATCTATGAGATTTCCAGCTTTTGTAAAATAATTTCTTCGAGGCTGTGATACATTGTATAAACTTTTAATTTCTTAATGGAGGACAACAATCTGCATACATGTATAATTGTAATTATTATTTCACATTGTAGTATATTCTATATGACATTGCGTACTGATTTTACTTTCTTATCATTATCATTACCATTTTTAACATTACTCAGATTTTCAATATTTGTTTAAAAATTATTTTATTATTGTTATCTCGGAGCGTATGGTACGATATGTCCACGCATCCTTCCTCCCCTGTAGATTCACAAAATGTGCTGTGGTTCAAATCTATTCATTTGAATCCAACTCATTTTACAGAATCATCTTTTGCGGTTAATGCAACGCAGTAGGCCTGGCCACTTTGACGCTTGTATCATGTCTTTGATATGCTGCAAGCATCAATAATGACAAAAAAAAATTGAGCGTCATCTAACCCAATTATTTCCAGGATGCTTTCTCGTACTGGCTGCGTTTGTATTAGATTAGATTAGATTAGATTAGATTAGATTAGTAGTTAGAGTCGAGAAATTTTCCTTCACGAAAAATTCCTAGAACAGACCGGAAATCACCTCCAGCATGGTCTGGCGTTGTAGCTGCGCCTTTACTGACTGAGCTAAGGGAGAATATCACACCTTCAAATTATCTTAATTTCTTCAGCTACGTGCGCCTTCATCCCGATGTGGTGCCATTTTGAAAAGTGTGAAATCATTCTTCAAAATTGAGCTGCACTTCAAAATCGGATTGGATTGGATTGGGTTTCTATATTCGAGAGACTTTCAGCCTTTGGCTGGTTCATCTTTTAGCCACATCAAAATTGAATAAATTAAAATTCGATTTTGCTTAAATCGGCACAGCCTACTTGGACAACTCTGTTCCACTGACCGTCATCCAGAGAAGGACGTTCTTCGGAAACTTGGTGTTGGAAATAGATTTAACGTCAACGTTTACCTCCAACCTACCAACGTAAAGTACCGGGTCTCCTGCCAATCGGTGCCGTCCCGCGTCATGTAGGAATTGTTATCCGCTATGACCACGACGTTGCACTTCATCAGGAAGAATTTTTCTTTCAGCAGTACCTTTAGCCGCTCTTTGTGGGTGATTACTTGCTGCTCAAAGACGGCCGGCCCCGACTGACACCTTCGCATTACAATGTTCATTCAGTGAAAACGCTGAAAATGACACGTTTCTTAAAAACTGTGTACCAATAGGTATGCTAAAATGTTGCAAATAAATAAGTAATAATGATGACCCAGATTTTGGTGTTCACTAAATGTTAACAAGCTATTGAACGAGCCTACACAGAAACATATAATGAATTTTAACAGGCGCGTAAAATTCCCCTCGTTTGATTCCAAGCCTAAACAACGCATTTTTTTTAGAATCTTTCATACGCTATACAACAATGTTTGCAATATTTTATACAACAGACCTGATTCCTGCGATAGCTGGTTTAAATTAACATGAAATATCCCAATGATTTCTGTCAAACCTAGCATTCCCTTAATGTGCATTAGATATCGCCTATTTTTTTTCTTTCAAAATGTGTAGATGGCGTATGGTGCACTCAAACTCACTTATGAGTTTTAAAAAAATCATAAATTAGTAGCATTTGACTACAAAGCTTAGCGCAAGCCACAAGCTGGCTCAGCATGATTTCCTTTGACGTAAGAGATCTCAGTTGAAATCAACATTTCCTCGTAAATTTCTTTCCCAAGATATCTACAGGCCATAATATCAACACTTATTCTTCGATTTTCTTTCCTTTATTCAGCCTTTGAAGGAACAAAATCTCAAAATGATATAGCGCCGATAAGAGTTATTTATTTTATGAGATTCTAATACCACACAACTCAACAAAGTCAACCCAAAATAATCGAGAAGACAATAGCGACCCATCGAAAATGAGCACAATAATCAAAACAAAAATTGAAAACGAGAAAAAAAGGACAGACGACGAACCCATCCGTACACGCGCACTTCTTCTACGGTCACGATGGGTTTTATGATGGCAGATCCCATTTAGATTGGAACATAACTTTTTTTTTCGAATGGAACAGGTAGGTACCTGCTTCAAACCAACCAAACGAGTATCTAAAGTTGAGGCACGTAGAATTAAAGGAAGAATGGGATCGGTTCTTGTTCTTTCGGAGGACCGTGTCCTGAATTGGGTGAAAACGAATTGTTGACTTTTATCGACGTATTGTCGTCATTATCTTTTTTTTTTGTCTGTGCACCGTGGGATTCAGCTCATTTGTGTTATTTATTTCCTCAAATTCGTTCATCGCTTGGTGTTGATTCTAGGAAACACGAGTCGTCGGAATAGCGCGATGTTCCACGAATAAGGAAATCCACCTGGTATTGGTGTTGATGATTGGAACCTGGGCTCAGGAAAAGAATTTGAAACATTTTCAAACAGGGTCAAATAAAGCGAGAATACATCATCCTAGCAGTCAACGTGGATCTTGCAAGCGAATTGATTTCGAACTTCAACCCGTTGATCCCTACTGAGTCGTGAATGTTCATGGTGTGTCACTCGTGTGCGATTCACTGATGAGCTTTTCTCTACTCAGTACACCGCTGGGCAGAAGCTGTGAAGTTGATGGCCACCTCGCTCAATTCTACATCATCATCAACAACGGCGGTGATCGAGGTGCTACTGGATTGTACTAGATTTACCGGTCATTGACCCATTATCTGGCTGGATGGTCGGTTGCCTTCACTGCAGCTAGTGGCACCAAGAATGCAGTATTGTTATTAAAAAATGCCTCCAAAGGTCGGTTGTAACAAGCTGTAAAATGTTTAGCCAATCATGTCGTTGTCATTCGCTGTGAGAAGTGGTGTTGCGTTTTTGTTCTATCCGTTTTCCCATTCCTTGTCCGCGTTGCTCACCGTGGCTGAACACTAGCTGCACACGTATGTAGGTATGGTTCGATGTCATTTGATGCTAAAATCAGCAACACCACCAGCAAAGGGCAACAGCAAAAGTCAAGAGACGGTCGGTTGATGCCTTGAAAGAACAATGTTATCTCCCGACAACGATAGGGAAAGGTCGAAATATAGAATGCAGCGAATAGTTGGGTGACTCTTTTTTTTTCTTTATTCAATGGTCGAAGGTTCTACGCGTTCTTCGGAGCATGGTATGGTGTGCAGCAATGTGCACTTTTTGTAGGTTAAAGCGATAATTGTTCCTGCTTGAACGATCCCAATAGGTGCCATTAATAAAAACAAAAGGGTAGCACATAAGGGGCACATGTTTTGAAATTTATTTCGTAATTTTATGGAGCAGATGAACCAGTGCGCAGTTTGAAAGAAACATTCAATTTTATGCGTTATCTAATGCAAATAAAGAGAATGCTAGATTTGGCATTGATTAATGAGATCGTACATGTAAATGTAAGCAAGATATCACCAGAATTAGGTTCGTTGTTTGGAAGATCGCGAACAATTACGTTGTTAACGCTTGCTTTGGCTTGCAATTCAATGAGGGGTAATTTTACACGTCTGTTAATTTTTTTTTTTGTGTGAAGTTATGGATGATATCAAACAGATAAAGAACAACAAAAAGGATGGTATCGAAGTACACACTACGAAAATGTCATGTAAATTTCTGTCCCCTAAGACCAACACATGCAAGCGTCCTTTAGCACATAAAAATGAATTGAAAGAGATGAGAAAATAAATTCAATCGATCACATCTTTCGTCTAATTGCGTATGTGTCAGTTTCAGGAGACATAATTTTACACGAAATCTTACTCTATGTTCCCCGACTTTTTACAAACATGAATTACGTCTCGTTTAAAATTCATAAATTCTAAGTGTGTAGAACTTACAAAAATGATTCCATTTCTTCAAACATACCATGCAGATGGAAATTACGTATTTTTCCCAGATAAAGAGTCATCGCATTCTGCGAGAAAAACACAAGCTTTTTATTTTCTTCCTTCTTCTGTTTTCTTTTTTTTTTTCTTCATTTTTGGAAAAATTTCTACTGCAAACCAAAACATTTCCCTATGTACCAAAAAAAACCGCAATCCAACAAATTTGCCCCAGTGTCGCCCGATTGAAGATTTCTTTGCATATTTGAGTTCGCTGGTGTACAAAAACATCAGGAAAGCCAAAGACTGTAAACAACTGATTAATAGAATCCAAAGATGCATTTGCCAAATCGATAAAGAAGCTGTACAACGCTCCTGCTCAAACATCAGGACAAGCATTAATGCTTCGTCGAACAGCTGATGACGAACTGTATTGAAATGTTCATTAAATTTTATGTTAAGAGACGTGCCTTCAAAATACCAATCAATCAGTGTTTTTTTCTATAAAAAAGTCTTTTTGTTATGCCCCGTAAAGAGAATTCTCATTTTTTTAGTTAAACCCCGTTTTAAGTTTTAGACTTCCGTGAAAACCTGAGCTCGTTAGTTGTATGATGAGATTTTGAGCAAAAAGGAAACTTGCATTATTATGTATGATGAAAAGTAAGCAAAGCTGGACTACAAAACGATTCCAGGGGTATAATTTTACACTGTGAAGCAAGGAACCGATGTGTCAAACTCAGAAAAGTTAATGTTTTGTGAAAATTTTGTAAAGAAAGTACTGGTTTGGCAAGCAATTTATCAAGTATCAAAAACGTGAACTATCTCAACAAATCCGAAAACACAAAGGTCAGACACTGTTTAGGCCTGAATTGGTGAAATTGCCATTGCGTTCCATAATGGACTCGTATCGTGAAAACGGAGTCGAGTTTGTAGAGAAGGCGATGAATCCTCCAAATTGTCCGCAGATAAGGCCCATTGAAAAGTTTTGGGCTTCGATGAAAGTAAAACTTCGCAAAAAAGGTACAGAAGCCGCTGATTTCGAAAAATACAAAAAAAAATTTCGTTAACGTGTTGCCCAAAAACTAATGAGAAACATAAAAAAGAAATTGCGTGACCTGGTGAAGTCAACAAATAACTAAATATATATGAATGTTATTAGATCATTGTAAAACTAAGAAACATTATTTTTGTAGTTTGCACTCCGATAAAGAAATACAAGCTCAAAAAAGAACACTGTTGACTGCTGATCGTTAGCAAAGATCCGGAGAAAAAACTTACTATAATTGTTTCATTTTACTCCCTGAAAATTTGATGATACTCGAATTTTGTTTGCACGTATTTTAAACGTCCATATTTCCAATTTTCCATAAACTGGTTATACGCTTCGGTAGGAAAAGCCTTTAGTTCCTTCAGATAATTTCTTTTTATGTCCTTAATCGACTCATGACGCGTCGATGAAACATGAAACAAATAAAAAAGTCAGGGTGCCAAATCTAGTGAATACGGTGGTTGTTTGATGACTTGTGTTTAACGTTTGGCAAAATACACCGTTGATGGCGCATTCTTGTGGTGAAAAATCCTTGAATTTTCAACCAACAAATCCGGCCGTTTACGACGAATCGCTTTACGTAGAGGCTTTAAAACGACCAAGTAGTACACCTTATTGACCATATAACCCTCTGGAACAGATTTATGGTAAATCACATCACAGCTATCGAAGAAAACGATGAGCATAGCCTTAATTTTCGATCGACTTGAGGTAGTTTTTTTTTTTGGTTTCGGCTCATATTTGGTGTGCCATTCGCTAGATCGTTGGGCGTCATTTTCATAAACCAATGTATCGTCACCAGTTATAATGCGTTTGATGTATGTAGGGTCATCAGCTACGTTGGCAAACTCTCTGTTGCGAAAAATCAAATCGTTTGGTACGAGTCTGGTGACGACGTGTTTCATACCCAAAACATCAACCAAAATGTATTTAGGCGATTTAAAAGAGGTGGATGGTGGAATTGCATGAGGCAAGTTTTCTACGATTACACGATCCTCATTGAATTCTTTTCGTCACTTAAATACTTGCGTTCTTGATAGTCAACACTTTTGCAATGTTTCGAATGATTTCGTTGCCCTTGTTCCATAAAAAACATGAAATTTCAATTGTTTAATTTTTTTTCTATGTTACAAATCGCCGCACAAACATTTCGCGTCCTAAACAAATAGCTGCCAAAAATAAACCCTTTACCGCATCCCGCTCAAACTTGGGATGATTGTTAATGGCAGTTGTGTCAGCTTGTCGTTACAGGAAAGAGCGATGGTTGACGTTCCGGAAATGAAGACTTTCATATAATTCCATGAAGACAGTTAATGTTCGTCCACGAAACATTTAAATGAAGCTCAAACCGCTGCTCAAACGGCGCGACTCCATTTTGGTGTTAAAAGAGGACAGTTCATTGAAGCGGTTTACTCCAGCGGGAAACTCCAGACGCATCCTACAACCTCTGCGTCACGAAGAACATCAAGTAGAAGAGAAGAATGTGTTGAAACAGGCACAACCCAACAGCTTCCAGGGTGAGGTGATCTACCTGACCAAACATCTTATGGGACACCACGAGAAGTTTGGTCAGGTGGAATATAACTAGAAAATGAGTATTAGTAACGATACTGAGGAATGTGGAAGTGAGAGAGAAGGGTTGGATTATGATTTATTTTTTTTTTTTTTTAACGAGCTTTGTTCTATATTTTGAAATTATTCACTTACGGTTCTATTGTTCAAAATTACGAGCATCGTTAATGACAGTCGGGCAAGATGGTACGTGTCGATGGGAGTCATCCAAGGGTTTTGTTTACAGGTCCAACGTGTGACGTCAGAGCTACGGTTTCTTATTTATTGGCGTCAACGATCTTGGCCTTGTAGAAGTGTAGAAGAAAATTGGTGAGTGGTAGTGGTCTTTCAATTGAAAATGAAAGTCAATAATTAATAATTAGGGTTACGGGATGTTATGTTATCTTAGCTCCTTCATTCGGCCTATGTACCCAATATGTCATTAATTAAGCGATAATCGAATAATAAACGATGGCGAATGGGGATCAACTTGTTCTTAAGCAATTGAGAACTTTTTCGTCGACATTAACGACTTACCTAGCTTTATAGCCACCATGATTTCGTTAGTAAGGCTCGCAGATTTTCTGCGCGATCTTGAAATGTTCTAAATATGATCAAATTTGATCGACATCTATTGTATTTGATCGACACCCAAGATCTGCAGAAAATAGTCACAAGTTTCAAATTCAGTTTTCATACGGAAAAAAATGTGATATAGTAGGCAAACTGTAGGCCCAATTTAAGGGATAAATTATGTTATGTGTTCCTAACCATGGCTTATTATCTTCATTAGATAGTTAAATATTGGTACTGGTGAATATGAGAATGTGGCTGTAAATTTTACAAACATAATATCTTAGTTCGTATCCATACAAACAAATCTGTATTTCTAAAGTTATAATGTTTTGAAATTTGTCTGGTCGATAGAATTCAAGCAAACCCATTTCAGTCTTTTAAAGATTTTTTTTTCATCAAATTTGATTTGTAAATTTTTAGTTCTGTAAAGGGAGTATTGATAACAATAAAATTTCAAAAAAAAAGAAAACCGTACAAAAATTGTTCTTAATTCAAATTTTACAGGATGAGATAAAGCTGCATCCATGAATATATCCAACATGAAGTCTGTACTTCAAATCCATAGCCCTGGAATGTTTTTGCCCTGAAAAAGGAAGTTTATCAACATTATGGTGGTTTATGACGACTAGCCAGTTGAATGTCGTTTATAGCTCAATTAATTAATGAGATACAGAAAAAAATATTATCGACCTTAGCATATTAGGCTGAGTTATGGGACACATACCATAGTAATGAAAATAAGTAAACAAACAGAATGTCCTTAAAAAAACAGGAAATCATGATTGTTTTGAATTTTGGTTGCATATGGACGAAATTGCCCAATGCGTAAAACTTGGTGATTTGATTAATCTACCAACATTCTGAAATGAGTATTAGTTAATCTAAGAGATAACTCTTTGCTTCCTTCACTTCTTTGCCCTACGTGGATTTTCCTGCCGTTGAAACGCTTCTATAGATCTCAATTGTGGGCTTTCTTTGGTATTACAAAGCATTCAATCATACATTTATAGTGTATTGAACTATACGTACGCTTATTGATCCAGGGCAGTCGTACGAATTTTAAACCCGAAAAAGCATTCGACTTGGATTCGTACCCTTGATCACCGGCTTGGAAAACTTACCCGTTTACCAACTACGCTTTGAGGTGCCTTAAGAATTATAGTGTAATCAAATGGACCTTATTTTCAAACTAGTGAAGGAACTAAAACGTATGAACTTGAAGTGCAATGGAGAAACTAGCTGAGAAACAAAAGAAACAAGTGAGGCAATTGTTTGATAAATGCTTGAAAACCAAGGGCTTAAAACTAAACTGCGGCTTAGGCTGCAAGATTAACAGCTGCGAAAGGGAAATTCTTTTCCTACAATTCTGAACATCGAAAATCTACAGCAGGGTAGGTTCCAAATAAGTGACGCAGTATTTTGTTTCAGTGTGGAATCATTCTAGCCATCGCTAGAGCCATCTGGTTGCCAGCATATTAAAGAGGGACTGATTAATATGTAAACAAACTAGTGTTCGCTAGATTCCGTCGACAGAAAGTGCCTAAGAAAAATATGGATTTCAAAAGACAACGAATTTTGCAGTTGCATTTGGCTGGAAAGCGTCTCAACCAGATACTGGCCGAGACCCGGAAGGAAGGAATATGTCGCACATTAATCGACCGGACGTTGAGAAGATGGAGGACGAGGGGAACCATCGATCCAAAGAAAAAAACCAGGTCGTTCTCGCAAAGTACGTACTAAACTCAGGATATGGACGTCTCCAGGAAAACTATCAGATCAGTTCTCAAAGAGGATTTGAGATTGGTGCCGTGCAAGAAAAGAAAAATTCATGGACTTTCGAAAGCCAACAAGAAGAACAGAGTCATTCGTTATCGCGAATTATTGCGTCGGCACGGTGATTCCATGATTGTGTTTTCGGATGAGTAAAATTTCGTATTGCAGCAAAGTTTCAACGCTCAAAATGACAGGGTCTATGCAGCGAGTATTCAGGATATCCCTTCTTCAATTCACGCAGTTCAACGCTTCCAAAATCATACTTTGGTCATGGTTTGGGGAGCGATTTCTGCGGAAGGTCGTCTACCACTGCTTTTCAGTCAAAAGGGTGAAAAATCAACGCAGCATACTACCTACAAGAGGTCCTGGAAAAGCATTTAAAGAAGCATCCTTCAACAATGTTCGTTAACCGCAAATGGATGTTTCAACAGGATTCTGCGCCGTCCCATGGAGCAAAGATTACCCAAGCATGGTGCACCAAGAATTTTCCAGACTTCATTCCTAAGGAATTATGGCCAGATGCAAATCCTCTGGATTTCTCTATTTAGAGATTCATGGAAGCTCACTTTCGAGATCTCAAACCAATGGGTATTGAAACATTCTAAGCCAACATACAGAAGATATGGGATGAAATCCCCGAAAATTAGGTGCCTGCCGCTCTTAATGCCTTTCCAAAGAGACTAATGGCAATAATTAAAGCTAAAGGTGATAGAATTGAAATGTTAATATGTACACATAAACAAAAAATATAAGAAACAGAATAACAAAGAAACATATAAATTATTTGTCTATTCGTGGGAGATTCAGTCTTTGTTTCATGCGTCACTTATTTGGGCCTACCCTATAGATTTGTCTTAAAGATGATCTCATTACATGACCTGATTTGACAATTTTTGTTTACTTCCCTTGTTGGCAGGTAAAGGCGTCAATTTTTTTGCTCGTTAAAGTTACATTGTTGTGAACCCAAAATGAGCAACTCAAATAATGTTGCTGAACTCAAATTTCTCCTCATCGTCAAAAGACAGGACAGGACAGAAATTGCTGGGCATAACAACACTTTCTCTCTCTCTCTCTCTCTCTCTCTCTCTCTCTCTCTCTGTTTCTTTCTCTGTTTTGATTATTATTGTATCTCTATTTCTAAGAATTCTTTGTAACTAAAATAACTGTTACTTTCTCGACTTATTCTGCAACTAAACTTAAAACTGTGCCCACTGAAATAATACCTTCGCTTCGCTTCAACCATCATACATAAAAAGTAAAATTACACTTTGCCAACAGATTGCATTACATAAATGCTAAACCAAAGTCAATATCAATAGCTAGTTAACAAATGTAAAGCAGAAAGAATCGCTACATTTACGAGCTGGTTTTTGTTTCGTCGATCAACCTATGAAATATTTCGCATTGAACATGAATAGAGCAAAAACGCCTTCTCCCAGATCCAAGCAGCCAAGAATAGAAGGTTCTGCCGAGCAAAAAGAGTCGAAAGCAAAAATCCCATAACAAGACGGCAGAAATTTTATACTCACATTCAATAGCTATAGAATTTGTAGCTTGCTCTTCCTCCCGCTTGCCTATTCCAACCCGCAAATACCCCGAGACGATGAAATTTCGCAATAAAAACCAGCCCCGGCAAATATGAGTGTGCATATATGAAAATGCACGCGAAAAAGTCAATACCATAAATTTTGCATCGGCATGCTGCCGCAGTTGCTGCCGTTGTCCCCTCCAAGAACGCCCGGTGATCCGCGGAACCAAGCTCGATGAGGGCAATTTTTTCCACTATTCAGAACTCGTCAGCCACTGGTTGCTTGCCTTCAGTTCCCGTGCTTCAGTTCTTTGCGAATTCAACAAGTTCAAGAAGCTCACGGATTGAAGGTGAAAACTAGCGAATAACCTGTTGCTCACCTACGAAAATGGTATGCTCTCTCACTCTCTATCGATGGAAGGAGGAATTTTGTCTTGCCGTTCCGAAGGGGCGAAATTACGGCGATAAAAGAACGATTGTTCCAAGTCTCTTACCAGACCTTGAGGTGGAGCGAGTTCGAACGGCGGTGTTCTGCAGCAGCACTTGGCTTGATAGCGCGAATCAGGCGCACGAGGGTCAAGGGCTCTGACAACGGTGAGCCCCCCTACTGTTGTACGCTTACGAAGGGGACGGAATGAATAAAAATTATGATTTTATTGAACCGACTGGCAATAATAATTAGATGTAACAAACGAGCGCGGGCGAACGGAGAACTGTGGAGTGGAACATTATGCTGGTCAGGTATTCCGAAATGGAAATTGGTTTTATGAGAATTGAAAATACAAGACTCCTCTAAATTTATTGAATCGCAGTTTAGCCAAATATCTGGAAGAGAACTCAAGTAATTTTCACAAACCGCAGGCCAATCAACGATGCTTCGAATTATCCGAACATCTGCCAGGCATCCTCATTCTCAAGGTATTCTGCTGAATTATGTGTTGTCCCAAGGTTGGCTCCCAGCGGAATGAAGAATGTCATAAATTTTCTCTCGCCAAAACATGGTCCAGCTTATCCCGATTGCAATAAAACAGATTACCCTGTCGTTTGCTTTGAAGAAGAACCCTCATCAGCATTCCATTCAACGTGAGATTTCCACCTTCGCCTTTGTCGCCGAAGTCGTTAGCCATGTTTGTCGCCTTGGGCCCTCCTAACCCAGCAAGCGTTCACCCCTTCGGCTTCTGTTTGGGACCGAAACCAGCGACAAAAGCAACAACAACGGCAGCAGCAGCAGCAGCAGTGGCAGTGTCAAAAATTCTATTAAAGATGGTCCATAATTTTAAATTTGAAAACAATCGACAATGTTTCATTTCGTTTCCTCTCATCGGACTATTTTTTCAAAGGCAGTTTACCTCCAAACAAGAAGCCAGTTCATAATAAATTATCCGCTAAATTTCCGTATCCCGTTCGGAGCGGCCTTTGGTTGTGCTCTTCTTTCGTCAACTGGCCGAGAAGACGCAGGCAAGCGAACGAGACCACAATTTATTTATTTACGTTTTTTTTTTTTTGGGAACTCGAAGTCCAACAGGCATCGGACCGAATAGCTAGAAGTGGACGCGCGCAAGTTTTAGAAATAAAATTTATTTCTTCTCTTCCAACACACTTTGCGGTTCGTCGACGGAAAAGGCTTGTTTTCGGGCTAAACAGGTTGCGATGGTCAGCTCGCAATGTTGAGAGAATTTAAATTAATTTGAAATTTAGAAGGTATGCAAAATAAAAATTGTTTCTTATGTCCCCGCGGGGAAGGATTGGGCTGATGAGCCTTGGCGGAAATCGGCTCCAAGGCCGGTTGCGTGTGGTTCTTCTATGATGGAAAGGTTAAGAGTTGAACTGTATTGTTAGAACTTCATGGGGACATTTAGGTAAAATTACGTTCTTATGTATGATTGTAGTCCGAACTAACTAATTTGATTGTTATGTGTTCTTTTGAAGCTTGTACTTGGAATAAATGTCCCAAAAACGCTTTGTATGACTGATTCGTCAGTGAAGACAGGTGACCAAAGGAAACTATAACAATCGTAACAAAGTAACACGCTAAACATCTTTTTACAATTATTAATAATTGTTTGTTTTATAAATGTATAATAAATGTATTGCAAAACATGTCAAGTTCGGATCGGATTGGATCTCTCGTATTCTATGTATCAATCTGACTAACGATTGTGCTAAAAATACTTTTTTCACTGCTGGAATCATTTTTGTTGCGTAGGTTACCCTTCGTTGCGAAGCTTTTTTTCCATTCATTCCAAAGCAGTTCTTTGCATATTACACAGTGACTGGGCCGAATGTTATTCAGGTACAGTGGTATGTGAGAAATAACAAGAGCAAATTAAACTCGCTCACATTATAACAAAACACTGCCTTTCCTGTTTGGTCTTGGTAAGCTGTTGTTATATTCACTTTAATAAGGAGTTGCACTAGCTGAGCGCAATTTTATTGCTAAATCCATCGACTTGGTCGAGCCAAAATTATGTAGTAGCATCAACAAATACCTAAGAAAGCAAAAATAATTTTTCTATGCTTCACTCTAAAAAAAAACTTTTTTTAAACCTCGTGCACTCGTGCTATTATATTTTGTACAACAAATGTACACTGAACATTTATTTTCGTAAATTAGCTTTCACTCGTTTTACAAACATGGATTTTGTACATGGAACTAATGTCTTTTATATATTTTTAACATTCTTATTGCTTTTCATCTCGTGAGATGCTATCATTACACCTTTTTGTATAATGCACAAAATGAATTTCGTGACGACCAGCCAATCGCTGTTTCTCTTTTATCGAAATCATAATCGAAACTTATCCCAAAATAAAAATTAAAGCGCTCTCGAGAGTAAAAGCTTCATACTCATTAATCAAGTATCTTCTCACGAGTCACCATGGTCTAGTGAGAACAACCACGGATTCAGTAACAGCTCCTTCCAAAAATACGGGATCGAATCCCATGAAAGAAACATTAAAAAACGCTGGACAACTCTACGTGGTAACTCTACTTTTTTTTTAACGTAGGACTAAGTTTCTCTTTTCTATACCGGGTGTCATTTCAAAATTTAAAAAAATGAGAGCGTTACGCAAAAGTGAAAGGTTTTTGAACGCTAATTACTCTCGTTCGACTGAACAGAATGACTTCATTCATACGCCGTCTGATCAAAAAAACTCACAATTATTTTTCATTGAAATTTAAAAAAAAATTCCATAAATATTAGTAGTTCAATTACTTTATTAAAAATGACCTACGTTTGCTACCATACAAATTTGCATATCAACAGGTTCAGAAATTAGTTTTTTCTAACACAGTCCTAGATAAAAGGTAGCAAATGTCTTCTTCTTCTTCAAAATAACTTTGCATTGTCGCCGGTGTCTGATTTTTCAATCCCTTATTATTGAGTTTGCTTCGTTCTGCGTTTTCGTGACTCCCTTCTTTCTTGGCTGTGCTATTAACGCTAGTAAAGTCTGTATCCACATTTATCAGAACACCTTCAAATCATTGTAACTTTTGAAATATTGCACGTAGGAATGAAAAATTTCACTGTGGTATAGCTGAGAGTCTATGATGAAAAAGATTATGATTGATGTTTACATTTCATGTTTAGTATTCAAGATGGCGACGAAAGAAAAACAAGTGCGCGAGCGAATTTTGTACGGGCGTACGGCAAATCCTGACTTGTCAATACGGGATCTTGCAAAAACATTGGATTTGCCTAAATCCACTGTTCACGATGTGCTCAAATCATTTTCGGAACGTTTGACGGTGGAGAGGAAACCGAGAAGTGACAAAAACATTGGACGCGCTGATCCTGTCATGGACCGAAAGGTGAAAAGGATATTAACGAAAAACCCAAATCTCTCCATTCGAACGGTGGCTCGTAAAATAGGGATGTCGCCTGGTTTTGTCCAAAAATCAAAACAACGTTTGGGACTTAAGTCGTATAAAGTAAAAACAGTTCCAAATCGCAACGACAAACAGAACTTGGCAGCAAAATCACGGGCTCGACGTTTGTACTGCGAATATTTGACGAAGTTTTCATGCGTTGTTATGGACGATGAAACTTATGTCCTGGAGGATTTCAAGCAGCTTCCAGGGCTGGCTTTTTATTCTGCTATGGCCAGAAATGCTACAGCTGAGCATTTCAGAACGAAGAAGGCATCGAAATTTCCCAAAAAAATACCTTGTGTGGCAAGCAATTTGCACGTGTGGCAAGAAGAGTAAATCTTTCGTCACTACAGGCACAATCAACAAGGAGATCTATCAGAAAAAGTGTCTGCAGAAGCGATTGCTACCCTTCATCAAAAGTCACAAAGAAAAACCTTTGTTCTGGCCCGATTTGGCATCATGCCACTATGCTAAAACTGTGATGGAGTGGTACCAAGCAAATCAAGTGAACATTTTACCAAAAACCTCAAACCCGCCAAATTGCCCAGAGCTACGACCAATCGAGAGATATTGGGCTCTGATGAAGCGGAAGCTTTCTGGAAAGAAGCAAGGAATCAAAGACATCAAACACTTCCAGCAAATTTGGACAAAGACGGCTTCTACGATTTCTGAAAAGTCTGTACAAACCCTAATGGACGGAGTTAAGCGCAAAGTTCGAAAATTTTATGCAAATACCGAATAACTATGTTTTGTCTTCACGAATTGTTAAAACACATCCCATGAATCTGAAATAAACAACTACGACGGAAATATAATGCGAAATTTATGTTTCATTCATGTTTTGAGGTGTCCGGATTATTGCGGATACAGACCTTATTCCTTAAAAAAAAAAAACCCAAAAAGTAGAGAGTTCTTTCGTCCCATGTAGGCAACAAAACAGAGTGTATACAAACGACCACTAGAACCATCACAAGCCCTTGTAGTACATGAGCACGATTAGGCGCGCATTCTTTTGCCTGTCAAGATGGCGGATAGCATCTTGAAAGATGGACATTTCCAGTTTCCTTGAACCGTTTCAAGATAGGAAAAACAAAACGCTTACTCACTCCGAACTGCTTATGGCTATTGAATGTCTGACAAGGTCTAAGCTTTTGCAGATGTAATTTTTAAACTTTCTCCTGTATGGCTTCCATGGTAGCTGATAAATATAAACAAACGAAATCACTTTTTTATCTTTGGGGATAAACTGTCAAAAGAATACACTCAAAACGGGTTTAATCAATTCCGATTTTAAAATTACCCAGCTGAAATAAACCAAGACTGAAAAAAAGGTGACGCCTATTGTGAGACACACTGTATAGAAATCCTGCTTACAAAAACTCCCACATGCCAAATGTGGTTCGATTTGCTCGCATAGTTCTCGAGTTATGCAGAAATATTTGTTTCATTTGTATGAGAGCCCTCCCTTGCATTGGTAGGAGGGGTCTCAAACCACCATAAAAACAGTTTTTTCCTTTAAAAAATCCCCATGCGCAATTTGTGTTTCATTGGGTGTGTTGTTGTTGGGGGGTGGGGAGATTTTTTTTTTGTTTGGGGGGGGGGCCCCCTTTGGGGGGGGGGGGGGGGTACTACCCCACAGAAAAATTTTTTGGCTGGAAAACCTCCACCTGGTAAATTAAGTTTTTTTTGGTGGGTGGGTTGTGGGGGTTTGGGGGAATGGTGGGTTTGTCAGGATGACACCCCCCCCTTAGGGGACCCCCCCCCCTGTAAGACGGGGGCCACCCCCCAACAAAAAACCTTTCCCGCCAAAAACACCCCACACATAGATTATTTTTTTCTTGTTTTTTTTTTTTCTTTTTTTTTATGTTTTTTTTTTTTCTTTTTTTAGAGCCCCTCTCGAATGAACTAAAACGTCTACAGCAGACGTACAGTTCAAAGAGACGTTAATAAAATGAATGAATTCTTTCCAGAGATGGGAGGAGTCTCTTACTTTCATAAGAACCATTCCCGGCCCCAAAACCCCCTCCAAACAAAATATCACGTTTATTAGTTCAGTAGTTTTCGAGTCTATAAGGTTCAGACAGACAGATTGACTTACAGAAATTCATTATATATATATATATATATATATATATATATATATATATATATATATATATATATATATATATATATATATATATATATATATATATATATATATATATATATATATATATATATATATATATATATATATATATATATATATATATATATATATATATATATATATACACACTCAGTAGCGAAAAAAAAGCGAGCAAAATTTTGCGTCTAAAAAACGCCATGTTCAACCTTCTGTAACTTTGTCAATTATCAATATTTTTGGCTGAAAATTTGACACCACCATAATCAATGTTTGGATCTTATGTGACTAAAATTTCATGTTGATAAAAATCATAAATTTGGAGTTTCCATAACATATGTGAACAAAGTCGTTTTTGGACATACTTATTTCGAAAATCCGTATTTCTGTGAAAAAATTAGGTAGCACATTAACAAACTTCACCATAGCCTAAAAAAATATGAAAAATGATGTGGACAAAATTTGAACTGTTTCCATTCAGTGGCTTGGACTACAGCTGACGTCAAAGTTGACGCACCTACATGAGTATTTCCCTTTTTCACCCGATATTAACCATGCTGAAATATCGGTGCAAAAAAAAAAAAGCCGAGGCAACTTCATCTTATTAATACACATGATTTGTTATGCGTGAAATATCCCAAATATCCAGTGCAACCCACGAAGAACTTAAAAATATGGCATACAGTACGTATACAGTATTATACAGTAATATTAGTAGAATTCGCCTCGGCTCTTTTTTTTGCAGCGATATTTCACTTCAAATTTATAAATTTTAGCAACATGAAATTTTGGTCACATAAAGTTAACATTGCTTATAGTGCTTCCAAATTTTCAGCCTAAAATATTGATAATTGACTAAGTTACAGAAGGTTGAACATGGCGTTTTTTTAAGCAAAATTCTGCTCGGCTTTTTTTTCGCTACTGAGTGTAAATATTGACATATTTCCTAAGCATCAAAATTGATAACATGTCAGCTCCATTTATTATGTAAATCTTCTTCAATATCTTTCAACAACTCAGCTAGTCTTGAGTCAGGAAAATCTTTCCACTCGTGGAAAAACCTTAAGCTCCTTAGTCAAATTCATGTTGAAAATTTCATTTCAATAAAAGAGTCGATTAAAATTTTACGTACCGCAAGTTGTTGCTGCTACAAATGTGGCAGGCTATACGTGTAAAAGAAAATTGTTTATTATTTTCAATGTGAAATCAGCTATCAGAGTACTTGAATAAAAATAATTCAAAAGTCTGAATATAGGCTTCTCCAAATGCCTAAGTGTGAGGGGATGGGGTGTGATAAAGACTGTATTCGATGAAATTTGAACACACGCAATTGTTCGTAACTTTTTTGGGGGGGGGAAAATATTTTTATTTTTTTTAAATTATTTTTTTTGTTGTGTTGAAAAAATTTAATTTTTTGTAATTTTTTTTTTTAAAAAAAGTTAGAAAAAAATCAGGCACAAGGAAAATTTTGGGGGTCTTTTTTTGTGTGTCAAAAATTTTAATCATTTTGTTTATGTATGAGATGAAGAATCGATGTACGCACTCCTCCCCTTTGCTACTCATACAATAGAAACGTCAGAGATTAAATTATATTTATACATTCATTCTACTAGGAACAAATTTTTATGTAAGTGCCTTGCTAATTTAAACTAGCATGGCTAAAACTGGTTCCGTAAAACTTGAACCACAAAATGTCGCGACTAAGAGCACTCAAAATTCATCAATATTTGTCATTCAAGTTATACTTCCGTTCCGTGCCAATTTCTCAGTTTTTTCGAGTGGAATTTAAAGGACTGCTGACGTTTGCAAGCGATAATTTTAAAAAATGAACAAGTTGAGTGTTCGTTTTAAATTTTATAATAGGTATTCCAATTCAAAAAAAAAAATAGTTACGGGTTACATATTTAAGTTTTTTCAAAATGATTTGCTTTGATTCTAATAATACTCAGAGAATGGTTCAACAAATCAATTGACGAAATTTTAAGACACTTGAAAATTTTCTATAGTAATGAAATACATTTGACTTAATATTGGAAACAGCTGCCATAGTTATGGAAAGTTAAAACGTGTATGTGTGTGTGTGAATTATTTCAAGCTCTCATCCTGAGTAGAAATTTCGACAGGATAGGCGTTTATGGCCAGTGACTGATTCATTTTAAGTTGAAATCAAAAATTGCTCAGCGAAAGTCCGAAAGTTGCATACCGAATAGAAACATTGTCAATTCCAATCGCAAGCTGCTCGTAAAAAGAACCAACACTTTAATTCACCAATCAACAATAAAATTAATTTCGAATTCCCAGTCCCCCAAACGGCAGTCCGCTTCGTCGTTGCTAAATCACTCAAAGTGAATTCTTGGAATCATCCATTGAGAACTCCGACGGCCCAACCGACGGTGCTGCGCCAACGAACGGACGGAGTGAGGACGGCCGCCTCACTCGCTGAACGGACCATTTATCGCACTAACGTGCGCGTTAAAATTCCTTCCTGTCTACGCGACCGAAATATCTCATCCAATCAAGCGACGATCCGGGCAAAAATGCGTCACTATTGCCGCCGAAACACTGCCGCTGATGACCGCTAACGATCGGCGGAGACGAAAATGACCGTCATTATTCTGGTCCTTTACATGTTCTAAGCCTGCGGAACCGGGTCGGAAGCTGGCTTGCCGCACTACTTCAAAATGATGACTGGACTGCGCTGCTGGAAGAAAACAGAATGATGAACTCATTAACATAAAATGAAAATATCGAATATCATCACCCTAGCCAAAATCGGACGAGCTAACAACTTGATTTCAATAATGAAATTATAGCTGGTGGTTAATAAATTCTAAGTTAACTTTTTTCCTTATCCGCGCTCGCTCTTCTATGTTGAACGACAAAAAAATGAAAGTCATTGACAGTCTTGTTATCTGCGGCTTTGAAGACCGACGGTTGTTCGTGTGGTACATTAGAGCTTGGAGTATTATGATTATTCCCGAGCTAAGAAGTTCTGATAGCCTTGAAGGTCTTCTTTGTTTGATGATTCTGTTCCCTTGCTTCCTCCTATTATGATGAATACCCCGATAGTCGCGAGTTGCCGGGCATGATAATCTTTTCTTCTTCTTCTTTTTTCGGAGGTTGTCGAATATGTGTGTTGTAGGCATTCTTTCGATTCGGTTGGTTAAGGCTCGAGCTGACCAAGATCTCTCACGTCATATTTACAAGGCTCGTTGTTCGATTATTTTGATATTGATGATGGGAGCATTAGAAGGTTAGATTAATGAATTCAAGCTAAGCACGACGGCGATTTCCAATAGCAGCTTATATAGGTTTTTTTTTTTCGGCGGAACAAGACAAGCCGAGCGCAAACAAGTTGCGTTCGTTAGTTTTTCCTTTCTTGCCACTCACTTCTGGACTCTCATGGAGTTGGTGGCGGCGGTTAAGGCGACGGACGGTGGCATCCAGTGGCCTCTTGAGATGACTCCTCTTCTTTGGCTAGATTGATTGTTTTTCTCTTCTCTTTATTTTCTAACCCCTACAAGATCCGATTATCTTGTACACTTTTTCGCTCTGTGCAAGCCCGCGACCGAGACGACGCGGCAGAAGTTCGACTTAAGGAATTGGGAATCTGCCTGAAAAGATAATTAATTGAATGATTCGAGGTTGCAAACGATTGATTTTCTTTTCTTTTTTTTTGTCTACGGGAAAGAATTAGGTTTGTTTGGCTAACGGTTCGAACTACATTACGCGGTTTGCTACCTGGGAAGATTTGTTTTCTTCGATGACTGTCCCAGTTTTCACTGGATTGATTCAATTTGGTTCAATCTGTTGTGGAAAGGCCGATGAATGAATGGAACAATTGTTTCAAGTCTCCCAAGGGAAAATTTCGAGAAAGCGATCGGATTTTTGAAGGTTATTTTGGTTGACCTATATACTCATGTGTCTTCGCCGTTCAACACGCAGCTTTCATTTTGGATTTATCTTTTCAATTATAACTCCAGAATTTGTTATAACTCGGTGTCGCTCTCTAGCATTTTTTGTCTTAACATTTGTGTCACTGTCAAAGAATATGGCAAATGTAGACACATGTTTTAGATGATAAGCGGATCTGTTTAGAATTATTTTCTTACATAAATATTAAAATTTGAAGCTTACTTTTTCGATAATAACATGACGCTCAATGCTCAAATAATACTGCGAAAATTTCCAATTTATTATGCTTATTTCCAGAGATGTCTGCGCTGTTCTGCGCATTGAAAACTCCTGGATTGTGTATAGTAAATTGTTTTGATTTGATAAAAAAGTCTTAATGATCTGTCTGAGCTGAATCCACCATCGATACAATGTCAAGTGGTTTGGGATAGATATGTCAACACAGAAAATGCTAGTGCAGACGCCGGGTAAGAACAAAATGAAAGCATACATTTTATCGCAAACGAAATTCTCATATAAAGCCTGTCCACGTTAAATTTCGGACACCAAAATAATAGCAGCAAAAAAAGTTTACCCATAATTCAACATAACCAATTGTTTATTTCACAATAATGGGTTATATCTACATTAGAAACAGTTAATTAACCCTTATTTGTTCGACAAAAAAAAACACCTTATAGTGATCGACAGGGTACCCGGGTACCCACCAAATTCAAATGATTATAATTCTGGCTATTATTGACCGATTTTAATTCTTTTTGCACCGTTCGATTCAAAAAACTCATTTGCACCGTTCGATTCAAAAAACTCATTTGCTCCAAGAAAATAATCAGCAATGACCATTTGAATTTATTTGGTATTTCGGAACATCTATTGAATTTCCGTGAATGGATGTCAAAATCATTGGAATAATTCCTAGAAACTATTTGTATGCCATTGTGGGCCATATGCCAACATGTTCCTGCAACGGACATTCTGTAACAGGTTTCCGTGGGGCCTCGAGATGCCATGAACATATTTAGAAGGAAATCCTAGCAATATGGGTATCAAAATTCATGAAATTTCTCCAGAAGGATATTTCTCACCATTTTGTGGCCATCTGATGATTTGTCTTCGAAACGGTTATCTCAGAACAGGTTCCTGTTAGGCCTTGAGTGGCCAAAACTAACCACAAAACGTTGAGAAATATCCTACTAAAGATATTTCATGAATTTTGATACCCACATTGCCAGGATTTCCTTCTAAAAATGTTCATGGCTACTCGAGGCTCCACGGGAACCTGTTTCGGAAAGACAAGTCCAAGGAATAATCCTGATCAGATGGCCACCAAGCGTTGAGAAATATCCTACTGGAAAGTTTCATGAATTTTGATACCCATATTGCCAGGGTTTTCTACTGAAAATATTCATGGCCACTCGATGCCCCACGGAAACCTGTTACAGAATGGCCGTTCCAAGAACAAGTCGGCATACGGCCCACAATAGAAAAGAAATAGTTTCTAGGAATTATTCCAAAGATTTTAACATCCATTCCTGGAAATTCAATAGATGATCCGTACCGATACACAACCCCGGAAACCCAGATTTACAGGAACCAGATGAATTAAAATGGTCATTGCCGATAATATCCCTGAAGCGAATGAGTTTTTGAATCTAACGGTGCAAAAAGAATGAAAATCAGTCAATAATTATAATCATTATAATTATAATCATTTGAATTTGGTGGGTGCTCGGAAACCCTGTTAATCATTTAAGGGATAACAAAAATCGAAGTCCTCCCCTTGCTACTAAACGAATTGTTTTTTATGAAAAACTTGCCTTCTCACTTTAATTAAGATGTCACTACATTTCGTCTTCCTGTTTTAAAATAAACTATAAAATTTCGTAATGTAAAACATGAAAAGGTACCCGGGCACCCTGTCGAACACATAAGGATTAAGATGTTAATCCTTCTTTCTGTTAAAGTCTCGAACTTTCTGTGGTACACACGTCATCAGGTTCCGTACGGTATTCTTAGATACGCCCGCCGTGACGATTCTCCATCTTCTCTTGTAATCATCGGTACAATTTGCTTTCTTTTAAGTTTTGAAGAGTTTCCGCTTAACTAGAGCCCAGTACTTCTCTATTGGGTGAAGTTCTGGACAGTTTGGTGGATTGGCTAGTTTTGGCACGTATTTGACCTCTTGTTCCTTATACCATTCCAGTACGGATTTCGCATAGTGACAAGAGGCCAAATCAGACCAAAACAGAGCTGGAGAGTCATGGCTTCTGATGATCGGTAGTAACCGCTTTTGCAGACAGATTTTCGACCACAACTTCATATGGCCTGCCAAATCAAATACTTCTTCAGTTCGGTTGCTTCCGCTGCTTCGGCCGCCTGTTAAGAGCGGGTTGTGATTTCGGACTTTTGAGCACCTCGGCGTGTTACCACGATGACACTCTGATCGATACACAATCACAATCATTCACAAAACAGCAAACAATACGTTTAATACGAAAAATTAGGCAAAAAAATTGAAAGAAAACATTTTTGCTTCCACCGTCAAGCTTATCACTCGTCAAAGTTATTTTATGTTTTTAGGTGCAAAAAGAGAAAATATTAGACACTCTGATCCTCATTTAATTTCCAAAATAAATAAATTTTCCGATAGCTCTTGTTTGTCTGGACTCATAAATAGAAAAGAAAAGAATGATTTTAAACTGTTGGCTTTTGAATTTTTATAATGAATAAGGAAATTTTTTTTTGAATAGAATTTGTCGTTGTCCTGTGTATGTATGTATGTATGCATGGTAGCCACCATCCCTTCATGCCCTTGGCTTGGATGCAGCTCCACTTAATAGCAAGATCAAATTGAGCCACCGATCTGAATTCACAATATCGCTGTATGAAGGGCCAAAAACGGAGGGGCGGACCCGTAAGCAGAGACACTCACGCGAAATCCACGGGAAATTAAGAATCTCCTTCCAACGATACGATCCAACAATTCGAATAACCCAATTTGCAATACTTATTAAGCTTTCTACAGGATGGCTTGTTAAGAAGGGCGCGTCACTCTCGCTGAAACTGTTGGAATAGAATTCGCAGCATCACAATCGAATCGGTAGGTTAAAAAGAATGATAATGCTCGTTCCCTCCTAGGACTCAGTCAATCAAACCATCGTCCAGTTACAGCTTGAATGATACCCTGATGCTCCCTCCCAACCCAGTATTTATTATATATAATGTACATAATATGTCATAATATGCAATATATGCAGTATGTAATAGAGCAATGAAATATACGATAATATTTAATTAAAATATGTCATGGTTGGAATTCATCATCCTGTAATTTAAATATGGTTATAAATAAAATAATATGATGAAATAGTTAAAAAAGTAATAATAGGCATATGATAATCATATGCAGCTTGGTGCATATTTCCAGCTCAATCAGTGGCAGATGAATATAACTCTGGAATTTGAAGGTCTTATTGCAATTAAATAAAACATAAACCATTTAATTTTACATGAATCAGAAAAATATGTATGTATTCATGATGTTTATACATACATAATCAGCAGAATTGAAGAGCATTTATTAATTTTAATAAAATTCAATGATTTAAATTAATAGAAAAACACCTTAAAATACAATGAAATAAAATATTTGTACTATCTGGAATCTATTTCCTTGTAACCTTGAAGCAAATTTTTTTATTGTTTTATTATTAATCTTTTAGTAAATATTTTTAATCTGATTATACTTATATATATATAATGATGATATGATGAAAATAATACGATGTTGTAATAGTATACACATAAAAATTAAATGCAACTATTGTCTCTTCTGCTGTGATGTTAGATGATTGAAACTCTGAAATGGCAAAAATTTCCAAAGTGATATAATGAAAGAAAGTTGATCACCGGGCAGTCAAGCAGAATAGCAAAGAAAATTTAAGCAAACAATTAGCCGAAAAAAATTTCATATGATTATGATAACTGCCCAAGAACGAAAGCTTAATCAATCTACAAAAAAGAAAAAAAAACAGAGAGAAAAAGAAAAATGAAATTTGAATTCTCCGATAACTCTTGCTTTCTACTGGGCCCATAAATATTTTTTTATATTTGTGCAAAAGAAAATGAGAGATCATAACCCAAGCAACACACAAGTTTTATAACATTTGAATATACTTTTATTTGACTAAATTTGGTTATATAGAAGCTTACTCAACATAAAATCATGAAGATGTGTTACTGGGGAAACAATTTTAGTTTTTGAATTATTAAACTTTTTTGGAAATTTTATTTAGTAGAATTTGTCGTATGATCCTTTTTTTAAAAAAAAACATTAAAAACCATCCTATCTTTTCAAATCCATATCGTGGGTTAGGTGGGCTAAAACTTACGACGATGCATAAATGCGAACTGGAAAATAGCTTTAAAAGTATTGTGAAGGGATGTTATAATATAAAATGATAGTAACAATTATATTTGTACTGTCTGCATGTCTGTAGGCTGATGTCCAGCTGCAATTGTAGACGCACTTGCATTATCATTGCCACGAAGGAAACAAAAAATTTAAAATTATTAAACAACACTTGGGAATTCCATAGATGATCTGAAATTATACACCGTATAAAGAATACTTCCATTTTTTGTGGTAGGGTAAGATTTCAGCATGCTACCTTCCTACATCGCGTTGGTGGGACTGCTTCCTAAGGTATAGCTGACGCGATACAGCGTTTCTTACTCAGCCGCTGGATGCCAGGACAGACGCTGTTTGAGCTGCACCTCCTTGGTGGACAGACTCTCGGAACGCACCTCCTCAATCTAGCTGAAGTCAGAAGGACAGCAGTGCCCAGGCTGCACTACCAGCTAAGTACGCAACCCTTAGCTGGCGGTCTTTGTCATCTCTTGACCCGTGGAAGCATGAGGTAGGAACTTGTGAGGACCAGTGCTATGTTGCGGGGACGCACGCTGCATCCCAGTTGTCTACTCACCATTTTGCAGCCCAGTAGAATTTGTCGTTTTCCTTTCTAAAAAATTAGAAAGAAAAACGTTTAAAACCTTCCTACACTTACAAATATATGACCTGGGTTAGGTGGGCTGACAAGGATGCATATATGCGAAGTTGAAAATTACATATAAAATAGCACACAAAATAAAATGAGTGAATGTTATAATATAAAATGATAATAACAGTTTTATCTGAGTTTACATGTCTGCAGATTGTGGTCCTGCTGCAATTGTATACGAATATAGTATATAAATAATAGTGAACCTTACATTTTGAGGTGCTGCTCTTCTTATTTATGTAATATAGCCACAGTGGAACTGGCTCCAAGCCGGCTAGTTCAGTGCAAGGGAGTTTCTCTTTAACGTTTGTATTAAAAAAATGGCCAAAACATGCCGATTTTTCATAGATTTACCTTCACCTGCACTGACACAACTACCAATGCAGCATCATTCATAGTAACCCATGAGTCAGCAGACAAAATATGACAGCTCTATCAGTTGAACTCGAGAGACGCGACGCGAGACAGGACACAACACTTATTGTTCTTACAAAACTATCAGTTGAACTCTAACCGTGATGGCAAAAACAGTGAAGCAACTCCGTTCAAAAGTGTGCGCGTTTGAAAACGAACATCTTGCGGCACTTTGTGGACGCCCGATACGCCCGTTCCGGCATCTACAGCATCTAGGCACTATCAGACAACAATCAGAGCATCGAAAGAAAGCCCGGTTCCGGACGGCCGATGATCCTGAGCGACAAGAAGCTCCAAAGGATGCTGAAGAGGAAGACCGAGGGAAAAGTGGCTACATCGCTGCGTGCGCTTGGCCGGGAGGTCGGTTCAACCGGCCAAACAGTGAAAAAGTACCTGGCGAACATGAACATACATGTCAGGAAGCGGAAGTCGCGTATAATGGTTTCGGAGCTGCAGGCAATGACGCAGCGGCAGCGGCTGAATAAGATGGTCAACTCACCCTGGATGGCAACGACTGGCAGGGCACTTCGTATTTAACTTCCCTCACGAAGGAAGTGAGCTCCGAGGTGAAGTTCATTTCACACACCAAGTTCCCCAAGAAGATGCTGCTGTGGCTGACAATCAGCGAGAAGGGGATGTCAAAGCCGCTCTTCTTTCGCTCCGGACTGGCCGTGAACGGGGAAATTTATAGTACGAAATGCCTGCCGGAAGTTGCGTCGTTCATCAAGAAATGCCATAAGGGCGAAGACGCGGTGTTCTGGCCGGATCTGGCGTCGGCCCACTACTCGAAGCGATCGTTGGGGGAGATGGAACGACTGAATATCGATGTGGTACCCTAGTCGGCGAACCTGCCCAACGTCCGCTGCGGCCCATCGAGAATTTCTGGGCCAACCTGAAGCGTAAGATCCACTCCAACAATTTTGTACCGAAAACTGAGGAGGAATTGATAAATAAAACAAAGAAAGAACTCAAAAACATGCCTACACGCATGTTTTCGTCTGCCATGGCGAATGTTCCGGTTAACTGCCGGAAGGCCGCTCGCAAGGGCGTAGAATTTTTTTGCAAGTAAGCTTAAATAATTACCTTCCATGGGAAATTTATCAAAATCAATTATCTTTCTTAGCTTTTTTTTTATCACCTTCCGAAAAAAGTCCATATTTTTTAATGCAAACGTTATTCAAATTTTCGGCACAAAATCATCCCCAACAGAGGTTTGCACGATTCTCAAACAATCATGTTTTTACGAACTTAGAAATCGAGAATTTGACACGAGCCGTAATTCATGTTTGTAAAAAGTTGGGTAACGTAAAGAAAGATTTCGTGTAAAATTATGTCTCCTGAAACTAGCACATACGCAATTCGACGAAAGATCTGTGTGATTGAATTTATTTTCTCACCTCTTTCAACTCACTCTAATGTGCTTAAGGACGCTTGCATGTGTCGGTCTCGGGAAACAGAAATTTACATGACATTTTTGGTAGTGTGTAGCCTAAGGCCGTCGAAGGATTTGTTGACTGGACAAGGGTTCGTGGAGTTGCCAGTCCCTTGTCATGTGAAGACACGTGGCCTTCTGGTCGTAGTCTTCCCAAGGTCCTCATTGAGATCAACTTGCCCTGTTACAACGAGCCATCACGTAGGCTATTTTCTCGGGCCAACCGGCTGAAGATAGTCCTGCCGACATAGGTAATCCTTGCACTGATGGTGGGTTCTTATCACATCACATCACATCACAATACTTTGCACAAGTCTAGTTTCCATCACAACATTGTTTTTACAACTAGAGCTAATTTTCAGAATACTTGGCAAGTAAATGAGTTACTGAGAAACCAAGCATGTACGAACTTTGGGTCTTTAAATCAACTCACGATTCACCACTCTCAAATCACGGTTCATTAATATTCAATTCACGACCTAATAACTTGAAAATAATTACGAATAACAAAATCTTCATAAGCTAGCTGAAGCAGCATATTTTGAGGAATGTTAATGAACACAGTTAAAATTATTTTAATTTTAAACGAATATACATTCACATAAAAGGAGCATGCAAATGAATGTTATATTCAATTAGTTTTTAAATTTACATGCCTGTAAATATCAATGCATTTACAATTAAAGCTCGATTCAATATTACGCATGAGACTTGGTACTGAACTAGTGTATTTACATGCTCATTTAAAATTTCATGATTATTGCTTTATTGCTCCCTGAAACATGTTTTTGAAAAAATATACTAGGTTATGTTTCGGATGATACTTTTAGTAACGAAGTTGTGTGACAACATGAAAGGTTAGGTGATTCTTCTCTCAAATCAAATGGAGAATTTCTTCACCGTGAATAAAATGTTGTCACTCCACATCATTGAGGCTATGATATGGTAAAAGACTTCATCTTACAAACGCACAACTCAACAAATGTTTTTTTTTTATCAGCAATAAGTTGTTGACAGTGATATGCTTTTTATTTTAAATAAAACAAAATTATGGATCTTTCTCATTTCTCCCAAACACTCCTGAAAAAAATCAAGAAACTTCGATGCTCCTCTCGAATATATAATTGGGGAGAGAAAAAATCCTCCATGGCAGTAATTAAATTACTGACTCCTTTTAAAAATTGTGTTCTATCGGTGTGTACATACAACATTTGTTTATTGACACCAACATCTGAAATATATATATGAAAAAAATAATAAAGAAATCGTTCCTTCAACACTTCGGAAATCGATATCACAACACTAACCCTGGTTTATTTCGGACAAAAAAATCCAATATGGCCGATAGATAAACTAAGTTTCAGTTTTCAGCGGTCGGCGTCTAGATAGAATCGCGGTAACGACACACGCTACCTAGACGCCGACCTCTGAAAACTGAAACTTACACACTACCAAAATGTCATGTAAGTTTCTGTCTCCTGAGACCGACACATGCAAGCGTCCTTTAGCACATAAGAATGAGTTGAAAGAGATGAGAAAATAAATTCAATCAAACACATCTTTAGTTGAATTGCGTATGTGTCAGTTTGAGGAGACATAATGTTACACGAAATCTTTCTTTACGTTCCCCGACATGAATTACGTTTCGTGTAAAATTCATAATTTCTAAGTGTGTAGTTTATCTATCGGCCATATTGGATTTTTGTTTCAGGTTTATATAAATTTACATGAGCATGTAAATATATGGGGATGTCGTTGAAAAAAATGTGTCCTCCGTTAAGATTTTACACCGCAATTAATAAAATAGGGAATGTGTCCCTTGACTCAGCCTAATATGCAACGATCGACTGCATTTTTTATTATAACTCATACGATATTTAAGCTATAAGCGATATTTAGCTTGTTATACACTTGCTTAGATACGTTTAATAAGATGTTTGGTAATATGTATCACGAAATGCTATACTATGTACAAATGTACAACTTATTTTATAAAGTCAGAAACTTTCGAGGTATATGGATGTAATGTCGGTCTATAAGCATCAAATTGGGTCTATTCATGGATGCAACCTCGTCCCATTTGACCGATTTTTTATTAAAGGCAGTCTTCGTATGGTTTTTCTTCCTGATTTTATGATTTTAGCATTACCGGCTGTATTCGCTTTATACAACATAAAATTTCACAAAATAAACTAAACTTAAACTGCTTTGAAACACTTGAGATATTTTCACAAATGATTTAATGTCGGATCGATAGTGAAAACATAATAATCCACTCTGCACAGGTTTTGTTCTTTTGGTTTTTGTTTGGATGAGCTATTTGGAAAATATACAACCGAACTTGAACATTTTCACTGAAAATTTTACCAATAGCAACATTTTTACTAAGTTATCCAGACAACAGGCCATAGTTGGGAACAAAGAAAAGCATGTGTCCCTAACATTGGGTCCACGGTTTTCTTGTAAAATCATTGTTCTTCTATCTGCGTGAACGGTTGCATTATTCGGTTTATTGGATCAATTTAGCCAAATTTAGATCATTCAAAGATCAAAGAGATAATTTGTTCAACTTAACCAATACAATCATGATGACTAAAAATTTACGAAAATAGAAAATTACACGGAAGTGAACAACAGTTTATTGATTAATAATATCTAAATTGCTTCGAATTAAATCGTTCATCATGATGGCAACATAATTTTGTTGATTATCGCTGCATTAATGACATATTTGGTACATAGGGCGAATGAAGGAGCTAGGCTAACATTACATCCCCTTACCCTACATACTGGGAGAAAATTAATAGAAAAATTGTGTAAATTTGTAAGTTGTACCATGCTTTTATTATGTGCAGGTTTTTAAACTGAGAATTTAAGCAAATCATAGATTCAAGCTATGGATTTTTAAAATGCTCGCCATTTAAACGGCATGTAAAATTAATGATTTTTTGCTGTGAATATATTCTCTGGATGTGTCAACACCATTTTGCATGTGTACGTTTTTTTCTGGCTCCAGCTGGATTTTTTTTCTTGCATGTTATATAATAATTAAAGTTAAACTTTGTCAATAATTTTCTAAATAAAGCAAACGTTATCACGGTATAAATATAATGTTTTTATTTTTGTGAATCCTATAAAAGGAATAAAATTCCACTGGGATTTAACGTTGCATTTTATTTTTGTATTAAGATCTCCGCGTTTATATTTTTTTGTGTAAGTAATGTTAGTAAGTGTCCACAACCAAGGGTCTCTCTGTGTGATCCCTTTAGTGTGGGGGTTAGTGGAGGGATATACAAAAAATAAAATTAAAATAAAACAAGAGAACAAAAAAAAAAAAAATAATAACACATACCTAACAAAGCAAACAAACGTACTTCTTCGTCTCAAAGCTATTGTAGAATTGCACATGAAGACTGATAAATAAGTATTTTGCGTTTCGATCTCTTTCTATTTTAATGATCTTCTTGGTAATCCGAACGATAACGAAATATACTTTGAATTAGTTTTAGAGGTATTGTTTTAGCCAAAAAGCAGGCTGTTAATGATGGGATATCGGCTATCTGTTGGAAATTATTGCCTGAACAGAAAAGTTCATCAGAAATTGAAAACCTAATAAATTTGAATCTTTTCCAACAATTCAGACAGAACAATTCAGCAATACCAGCCACAGGATCACATCGGCTAAAACGAGCTGCTCGAAATCTTGTATCTTGGATCAAGATAAACTGACAACTGATACAATTATTTTTATGAGAGGACTATCCTCACCATATTTCAAAAACACAATGCCATCTTAACAATACATTATTTTTTTCCAAGAAAATAGTCAAGCCAAATTTGTCGCATAAAGGCGTTATAAAACAAAAATAGATACCAAACACAAACAAGCTATTTACCATATGGCCCACCTCAATAACTCAATGCTAAATCAATATGAAATCCAATATTGAAGCAAACTCTCAAATCAAGAAATACGACATGCAACCGGAATCGACCTGCTCGTTAGTAACGCACATGAGGTGATATGCTTTCCCACCAGCGAGCGCCAAGACCTTGAGCACAGAGCAGAAACGCTTGGAATTCCTAAGCTTCTAGCTTCCTCCTGTGAGCCAGACAGGCACATGAATTCCAATCTCCCTAGCCAGCAGCAGCGTGACTCTGTGTGTTTGTATCGCGCATCTCTGACAGCCTTAAGCCATCGATCCGTATTGATTACAACGAGATTTCGGGTTCGATCCGCAAGGAAATCGATCTTCCCTGACCGTGGGCAACCACTCACTTCGGCAGCCGCCTTTGCTTGTTAGACTAGACCAGGCTAGTTAGATGTAGAATAAATAAAAAATTAATAAAACTGTATTATTTATGCCCACTTTGGGTGATAAATTATACTCCATTCAGTATGCGTGTTTGTTTCTTTTATATGGTCGGTCATTGAAGAGCGTCGCGCGCGCTCGCGGAGATGTCCAACTGCATCCTCACCAGCCCATAGAGAACATCCAGCTGATTTCGTTTTACGAGCCTCTCCTTTCCTCGGAGCAGAGCTATCAAACGAATAAGTCTCATCGGTGAGAACAATCTTTATCTTTCTCCCTAGTCGAGACTATCGGACTTACTACATCATTAACGGCTATTGAATGGGTGCCCGGTCCGTCCCTCGAGGTATGGTATTTATGAGGGCCCAGTTTGGATTTTTATCACCAAGCCTCACATATCCCACCGAGCCGAGAGAATAAAAAGCAAGAGTGAGAATACTGGTACGTTTTTCTAAGTTTTGTTTTTACTAGCATTTAAATTTGTGTGATTGATAGTTAATGAAGTTACGGACGTGATGAAAGTTTTGAAATTTAAATTAGGCAATTTCTTCCACCGGCTCTGCGCTAACGAACCACGGCCATTACGCGTCATTAGTTTCGGAGTCCCACGCCACATATAAATGTCCACATTCGTCGCGCTGGTTGGGATCGATTGGTTTCGATCGTTGTGGTCTATTGTGGCACTAATTTTGATTTAGTGGAGCCTCGCTACCGGACATCGGTCATGGGCAATTCTAGCAAGCGAAGAAGACATATTCCGCCAACAATCGGGAATGTTTGATTTTGGCATTGTTGCATATTCTACGTGTCACAACAATGTTTGTTCTGTCATGCTGCGAGTCAGACGAGGCAATTGATTGTTCCGATAAATCAAGCTGCGGGAGTAATGATGATTGATATTTGGAATGAGATCTTTGATTTGGTTTGAATTGGTGCGATATCTTCTGGAAGTCTTTGATTTTGTTTTCTTCTTTCAAACTGGGAATCATTATTTCAAACTCTAATGAGCACGGTCAGTTATTGGACTGACCCGTCAATTGGCAGCTCCTAGTGTGATGGGTTCATGGGCTAAAGTATGGTCCATCGGTGGATGATTGCATCCGACAGCCTTGGAATATTCGATCTATCCTCGCTAGCGGAAAGACTCAGATGGAGGAAATATTTACGAAGAAGCAACGCCAAAGGAGAGTTAGAAAATATCTTAACAAGATATGGCTGAAAATAATTCACCGATACCTCTTTCACACGCTACCACACAAGGATCCACCTCAGGCTGGTCAGCAGTGTGGAGGCAATTCAGTGAGGTATGCACAGATCAGCCTTTCAGCTATGAGGAAATGATAAAGGTATGTGTTTTGTGCGAGACAAGATAGATTAGGATCGCCTCGCTCTTTGAAGTTCGCTGCTCGGAGGAATCCCCTGGGTGCAGCCGGATAGTTAAGCTCTGAGTGCGGGAGTTGTTATCGTCAAGCTACCACCGGATTCGGACTGTGCAGACAACTGCGCACAGACTTCGACAATAAAATCCACACCAAATACGTTGATTGGCTCACTGTTGCTCTGCGGGAAAGCGTTTTGCCTCGGTGCTGTAAAAACTATAAAACTATAAATGAAATATATAAATAAATTATTACTGACCGTCATATTTATAAATTGTTTGTTCAGGGCCGCCTCGATCGAACCACGCACGATATGTCCGTAGGGAGGATCACCTCCCCTTAAGAAAGGCCAACCAACCAACCAGCCGGATGATATCGAAATCAAGCCATTTGCGCATGAGGTGATCTTTTCGTCGTATAAATATACGCACTTCATCAGTTTCGCTGCTGCCGCCGGTAGAAATAAACGAGAATCACTCAGCGCATTCACCACTCCGCACCGGGGCGAGACTGACCAGAAGAATCCCAACTCCTATGCCTCCTCCTTCCTCGCACACGAAACTCTTTAACAGTGGATATTCGCCGCTGGGTCCGGGAGGATGGGACGGAATGGAAACCCGATTTGCCTTATAATTAAGTAACAGAAACTTGTTTTTAAGGCCGCGAGGAATGACTGAGCTGGCGCAGAATATTTCGTGTGTGTTAACAAGGTTTCGCCTATCCTCTCAACGCAACTCGTCGACGATCACGGCAACAAACAGGCACCGAAATGAATTCCCGGATGCATCGTCGTTGGAGGGGCGAGATTTTCGACACGGCTTTCAGCGGGTTGTCTGCCACGGTCTGGCGATGGCTTCCGAGAGAGCGAACAAAATTTAGTGGATGACCTAGTTCTTTGCCTCGGTTCTGAGGCTTATTTGCGATGCGAATTTTTGTTATTGATTGTACGGATAAAGTAACGGTTCAAATGCTCATAAATATAATAGTTCCAAAATCGATCCGTAGTGTGGCGATTCAGATTATGCTTGATGAAAGGGTTGATCAAGTATTTCAAGAGAAAAGTGGAATGTTATTGAAAAAACACAGCTTTTGCAAACACACATTGAGCAAATTCCTCCTCAAATCTGATTATTTGTCATTTGTTGTTCAGATGAGACGAACAACCAAGACACTCTAGTCGGAGAAAATTCCCATTAGAAATCTCAGCTCTTTACAATTGATTCTCTAAATTTGGTGTCATAGAGTAAAGCCAGAAGATGTTTTGGTATTGGGTGAAATTTAACGTTAGAGAATCTAGGTGTTTGTACTTTGTCCTACGTTGTGTCCTTTATTAGATGAATACACCTTGATCTATTGATGATATCTTTTTAACTAATGAGGTTGATGTAAAAGGTAACGACAGATGATGGTAAAAATGATTCGGGAAAACAACGTGTGTCACATTTTTTTAACAACTCGTCTAAATGAGCGAAACCACATTGATGCATGGCCTTGCTATCAATAATAATATTATGACGGAACTTAGACCATTCCTGTATTTCAGGACCTTGATCCATCCTGAAACGTACCTATCTGGGCAACACCGAGTAGCAGCGATTTGTCTAGTGCTATTCGCTCGACGATAAGTATTTTGGGTACTGGCTTCATTGTGGGAATTGGTTGGGTTCTGACTTTGTCACGTATATTAAAGATTGTACTCGAAAAAAATGCAACAGGCAAAGATGATCACCAAAAGATTCATTTTTAGTCGGATATTTTTGAATCTCTCAGGGAATGAAAAATCACATTTTAGCTATGCTTTTGCATAGTTGGTTTATTCAACCTCTTCTCCGAAGCAAAATGCCCGCCCCTTGGACTTAACGCTACCCCTCAAATCCTGTGCAACACTTGCGCCATCTTTCTCACTCACTTTCATCCACTCTTTCTTCAAATCCATGTCAGTTTTGAAGATCTTCCCTGTTTTCCGAAGCTCATAATCGCCCCGAATTTTTCTATTGGGTGAATTTCTGGTGATTTTGGTGGATTTCGGTACAAAGACTACATCGTTGGCTTTGTACCACTCCATCACCGGTTTCGCGTAATGGCATGGCAAAAGGCAGCAGGCGTTTTTGGAGGCTTTCTTCTCTATATATTTGGCTATTGATGGTGCCGGTTGCCGCACCAACAGATCGCCTGCCACACCAAGTACCTCTTGGCAAATTTGTCGACCTTTTTCTTCCGGAACTTCTCCGTAAAATCCAGGCGGGACTTGACGATTTAAAAAAATCCAGGCCGAGGATCTGCTTGGCGTCCACTTTAATGTATGTCTCGTCGTCCATTAGGATGCATTTCGGCTGCACCAACCACTCGCAGTTCAGCTTCCTGGCGCGGGATTTGGCCACCGTATTCAATTTATCGGTTCGGTTAGGCGCCTTCCTTACTTTGAAGACATGAAGTCCGGCCCGCTTCATTGTCTGCTTAACGAACCAGACGGAAGAAATGACCTTCTTGACCACGTCCCGAATCGAATGGTTCAGGTTGCGCTTGAAGTAATCGCTCACCTTCCTTGCGTTCACGGGGTCACCTTCCTTGCGTTCGCCGCTGGATCGTCTGGGTCTCCTTGAACGATTTTACCACAAGGGACATGGTCGAATTGTCGATTGCCAACTGTTTCGCGAACCACCTGTGGGACTGGTCTGGATTTTCAAGAACGCTTCCAAAATGTTTAATCGAAGCACTTCTTGCTTCGAAGCCATCTCGCAACCACTTGACAGATTGTGATGAAATTTTGCACATGTAAACATTACTCTTTAGAATACACAACATTTCCATAAGAAGTACACGGGTTCTTGTGAAATGCGGAGAAAGAAGAAAACTGGCTGCTCAGTTATTGCTGACTTTGAGCTGGAACTCACCGAACAGCAGTTTATTCAACACCTTGTCAGTGCGCCTTCTGTCAGCTGGCTGCCAACTGACGAGAATATGCTATGGTAAAGGGTGTACGGAATCAAATTGCGACACACACAAATATTCGGCAAAATTCGTCCGTTCAACCAATCATTTTCAAACTTTCAGGAGGAAAATGAAACATGTTATGAATATTTTCCAAAAGTTGTTTTATTCAATTTCAATTCCATATCCAAATGCACGAAACTTCTTCTTTACACTACTTATAAGGTCCTGTATAACATTTGGACCATCTTTTTTTTTGCGTGGCAATCCATTTTTTCTTCAATTTCACTTTAGATCTTTCAGATCTTCCTTCGATTTCACTTCCTTAGGATGCTTCCAAAATGCCTGTTTCATGATGGCCCAGTACTTTTCAATTGGCCGCAGTTCCGGTGCGTTCAGATGGCTGAGATGCTTCGGCACGAAGTTGACCTCCTTAGCCTTGTACCACTCCAAAACCTCTTTCGAGTAATGGCACGAGGCTAGATCCGGCCAGAAAATCGGTAGGACCATCGTGTGACCTAACAAGAGGAAGTAGACGCTTTTGTAGCTTTTTCCTTTAGGTACACCTGCCCATTGACCGTTGTCACGAATGGGGTGCTTCGCTTTCCACACGAGCAAATTGCTTGCCAAATCATATATTTTTTGGCAAACTTTGACATCTTCTGCCTGCTTTCTAACGTCTTCAGGGACATCGAATTTATGATGAGCAGTGAAAAACTGGAGCCCCGGAAGCTGCCGGAAGTCTGCTTTTACATACGTCTCATTATCCATAACGAGGCAATGTGAATTTGTCAACATCCGGGTGTAGAGCTTCCGTGGACGCGTTTTACCTACCGTATTCTGCCGTTCATCGCAATTAGGCGCCTTTTGGACTTTGTACGTGTGTAGTCCTTCACGTTTTTTGCATCTTGCACGAAAGTTTTGGTTAGATTCAGTTTCTTCGCCACATCTCGAACTGAACTGCAGGGATTCCTCTTGAAAGCTTGAACCCGCTTGAGATCCTTAACACTATACGGAGATCCATTTTTGCCACTTTTTTCTTTCCGATCGATGGTCAAACGTTCGTGGTACCGATTTAAAACACGAGACACCGTAGAATGTACCATTCCCAGCTTCCTGTTGATGGCACGATGAGAAAGATCCGGATTTTCGAGATACATGCGCAAAATTTCTTTGCGCCGATGCTGTTCTTCCGACTCCATCTTCGCAACGATTGCACATTTGCTGGTAAAATTTACACAACGTAAACACAGCCTATTTATTGCACTAATTCTACCCAAAATTTCAAAAGAAAATATCCAACGGGTAAAAAGTTACAGCCATTTAAATTGGGGCAATTTGATCCCGTACAACCTTTATGTTAGAAAAGTTCTAGTCAAACAAACTCTTTAGCAATGAGAGCAGGGCTTCCATACTGCCACAGGCAGTGCATTCAGTTATGACTGCTGGCGATGAATCTAAGAGGAAGTCATTGACTGTTTTGACTGATGCAAGCTGGAAGTTAACTCGATAGCTTAGCTCGATTCTTCATTCTCGAGCTCACTAAATAGGATTTTGTTAAACCACAGGGCTAGAGTTAAGATCATAGTCACGAAATCCTCAGCTGCCTTCACTTACGGGTCATCCTGAGCCAAATGGTCGGCGGTATTTGGCAAGATTCATGAGGCAGGGTGGCAACGATTGCTTGTCAGTAAAATAATTGCCCATACATACACAACAAATGACTTAAATTCAACAAAGACTTTATTTCCTATAAACTATGCTCCAAATATTGTCCCAAATATCGATGAAGATTTTCTTGCAAGATTCAAGAGTATGGCCTTTTGTATTCCCGATTATGTGTCCTCATGCAAATAAATCCAAAGTATTGAGGTCTAGTGACGAGGCAGGCCATTGTTGTGATGATATGAATTGGGGCAAATTTTGGTGACACCATTCCTGTGTTGTTTCCAATTGATAAGAAGGGGCTAAATCTGGTTGAATTTCCACCTGAAATCAATTGCAAAGCAAAAAATTACAATTAATTCTTAAAAACATGTTCAAAGCATGTAGTAATGAGTGTTAAACTTAACGTTTTCCAATAGTCCACCTTGTACCATAACTCTCAACACATTTTGGTACCACTGCACAGCCGAGCTTATACTCTATCAAGTTTTGAAAAGGGCTTAACTTTTGTTGAATTAAAATGACTTTTAATATCTAGAAAGTTTCAATTTGTTTTCCTGTAGTTTTTTTTTCAGTTTTCTGTAGTTTTATCGATCAACATACAGTGTGTCTCACAATAATTTTCACAGCGGAATTGATTATAACCGTTTTGAGTGTATTCTTTTGACAGCCTATCGCTGAAGATAAATAAGCAATTCTGTTTGTTTATATTTATCAGCTACAATACCCATAAGTGAGTAAGCGTATTGTTTTTCCTACCATGAAACGGTTCAAGGAAACTGGAAATATCCATATTCAACACAAAGAAGGTGCCAGACGAACTTCCAGAACAAAGAAAGAGATCAAATGTGTGAGGGAGCGAAAAAAACGTAATTCGGCCCTATCTGGCCGTAAATTGAGCATACAATTTCAAATGTCCCCTGCTTCAATGAACAGGCTCCTCAGACATGATTTGGAATGCAAGCTGTACAAGAAACAACGGGTTGGCGGAGCGTCAAAAGCAAGCCGGGGTCCAAATAAGCTGACATATTTTGGTTCGGCTCGATGACTGTGAGATTTGATTTTTTCGGATGAAAAGCTCTTCCTCCTTCAAGGCAGTCATAATCAACAAAATGATCGTGTGTATGGCAAAAGTCTTGCCAATATTCCAAGAGATAAACTAGCTGTAGAACGCTATCAGAATGTATCGAAAATCATGGTATGGGGCACCGTTTCACGAAAAGGAAAACTTCCTCTTCGAAAAGGAAAACTTCATAGAACCTAACGTAAAAATCAAAACTGAATATTACATTGAGCAGGTTTTGAAGAACCATCTGCTTCCTCATGCTTCAACGCTGTATGGAGATACACCATATTGTTTCCAACAGGATGGAGCTGAGTCCTCAAGGCAAAGAAGACACAAGCGTGGTGCGCGGAAAATTTGCCTGATTTCACGACAAGCGAAGAATGGCCTGCATCTTCACCGGATCTCAACCCACTTGACTACTTTGTTTGGGGTTATATGCTTCAACATATAAGCCCTACGAAAGGGCTTACTTTAAATCGATTCAAGATACATTTGGTTGATATTTGGGACCAAATTCCTCAGGAAATTGTGCGTGCCTGCTGCGATGGGTTTACAAAGCGTTTGCGCAAAGTTATCAAGGAAAAGGGCGAGAGATTCGAATTGAAATAACATGATTTATTTCTATAACATGTATCTTTCAAATGAAAAATAAATGCTTTGATTTGGCTGATTTGTTTAGATTTAATCCCACTTGGTTTTTGTGACACCTATTGTGAGACACCCTGTATATTTTCAATTGAATTTAACAAAAAATTTATTACCAGTTTTTGAAAAGGACTAAACAAACATGCATACATACATACATGTAGCTTAATGTAGAAGTGTACTAGAGTATGCATACTCAGTCTACATCAACGCGAAACCTACAAACCGGCGAATAATAACTACTATCAACAACCAATATTTGCGAAAAATCACGGGTAAACGAAATTTACACCTTTGAATGCACTAGCAGCATTGAGTGGTCAAGGACTCTTGGAATTTTGCCACGAGGTATATGTCTGGATTGTTTCGAAGTTTGTAAACACGAGAGAAAACTTTTCTCTACTTAAATGATATACTAGTCTTCGATATAAAACTGTTATAGACGCAAAATCATCGATTGAAATGTTTGCTTAGGAACAAAGCTACATTTTTTGAGAATGTGTTCTTCTATTTTTCACTATTTCTTTGCAGTGTGTTTGTTAAAAAAAAAGTTTCAAAAGTTGGTCGTGATGTATTTAAGCATGCTAATAAGCTATATTCTATGGTTATATAACTTACAAAAGCGTGCTCATAAGGCTTAAGTAAAAAAAAATAGAATACACTTCTGGCTTTGATATTTTGCACAGTATTCGAAAATTAATTTAAAAAAAACACTCTATTTTCATTGATCGCAAGTGGTCGCATTAATTTGCTATAAAACTTGTTAGTGTAGACATTGAACTTGAGCTAGAACCAGCTTTTTGCTTGGGACTATGCCAGACAGAAATGCTGCCGGTTAACAATATTGAAATTTCATATTTTCTGAATTTCTTCTTCTTCTTCTTCTATTGTTTTTCATACCTTTTTTCATTAATTTCACAAAAAAAAAGTGTTTAAAAAGGCTTGCTTTACTACCTTTCCAATGATGTATTGAAACCTATAGGTAGTGAAGATAATAATTAGTTAATATCGATTGAAAGTTATGTGTTGTTCAGCGACAAAAAATAAATATTTGAGGCTTTTTTCAACTTTGACCTTCACTATATTTGAAACTACATAAGCTAGCAGCTTGAAACTTGGGATTTCTCTTAGTTCATATGTGTACTATTGGTAGAAAATTCGAAAACAAGGATCGGTGAAACTCGAGTTTCTGATTTTTGTCCGTCTCATATCTTATAGTGGTTTGTTGATGTCCGAAATGGCCTGGTGGTATTTTCACCCCATGGTTGTTCGTTACAGAAGAAATGGACTCCTCTGGAATCATTCATCTTTTTAAAGATAGTATCGCAGAGTTAGATTTTGTTTTCAGGACTTGGTTTTGACTTGTTCGTTCTATGTTTATCGGAATCAAAATTGAATATTGTTAAATGTTGATAATGAACATTTTGTTTTATCATAAAAGAGATCACCGATTAAATATTTTGATTCGTCATTCACATTTAATTACGAAAACAAGAAGTTATTGAATAAAATGATATTCTGCCCTACACCTAAAAATAAAACTCCTTAGCTCACGCAATATAGAACACAAGATATCAACTACTGCACGCAAAGCTCTGAAAACAACACGCACTCAACTCGTTAATCACCCGTCCCCCCTCAACCATAGGGACTGAACTAGTTCTGCGAACTCTCTCACTCGATCAAGTTCTTCCTCAACTCCTTGATCGATCCATCGTTCCTCTCAGTCACCCGCTCGATCGTTCGTAGAGTATTTACAAGATCAACTCGCACATATCTCGCGTACCCCACAGCCGCGCGTCCTTCCATGGCACCGCTTGAAGGTGATTGAAATGGATTTCTGATTTCGCTTTTCCATCCATTGTATTCCGATCAACCGCCTCAACCGATCATCATCATGATCAACATTGTGTAGTTCGGCCGGACCCCAAGTGGACATCATCCTAGCATGAAGACAGCGTACGCGCAGACATCCGGCAGGGTGTGCACAAGATCCAACTGACACTGGCCACTACTGGCTGTTCAAGTCGTCAGAAACGGTGGCTTGCTCGCGCCTCCTGTCGTCATTCGACCTGCTTGTCTCCGCTGATGATGGGCACTTTTTAATTGATTGAACTCAGCTTTGCTCGCTCTCGTGACGGATGAAAATGTCATCATTTTTATTAACATATAAGGATCTTTATGAGCATGTTTGCTCGCCATGTAGTAAAAATCAATCAAAATCGCGAATCCCCTCACGGATCGGGTGAAAGAAGCGGGATTTGAACGATCGTCGTACGTGCATTGGATCGGTCGCGCTTTTTTGATGGTCATGATGAACGATCGTAGATTCGATCGCGATTCTTCTCCCTCAACCATTAGCTTGAGCGCGAGCTTTGAGTAATTTATTGGATGGATATTGATCGAGTAGTGCTCTGGCGTGGAGCGCACTCCGGAGATCTTGTGCTTAATTCGCAATAAAGGTGTCACATTGCGGTGGGAAATTGAGATTTATGAGCGAACTAGTTGCCACGGTTGATCGTAGGGGGATGGAGCGAATCGAATGGGCAATGGTGAGATTGATCGGCTAGCAGGAGGATGAGTTGATCGTCTAGCGATCTGGAGATCTTTATGGGGATGGGCTGATAATTGCAGATTACCGTGGCGATATCCTGCTGCTCGCGATCGATCCATGATTGCGAGCGAAGTTAATCAACTTTGAAAAAGAGGTGATACGTCACGATTATTTTGCTATCGGCAGAGCCGATTGAGCCGTAGCTAAGCTAAGCTATATTTTTGGTATGAGGTAGATTAAGAAATTTCAATTTAAACCCGCATTGCCATAACTCAATGACTTTACTTAATTCTGTGGAAGTTCGTGAAAATGATTAAAATCAGAGTAATTTATTAATCAGAATTGGATGGATATACAAATAGACAGATGACTCCATTCAGCCTTCTAACAAATGAACATCGTCGTTGAATCGATTGGAAGCTTACTGCTTGAAGCACTGTCTGGCAAGGCACTCAATATATATACATACCATGAATACAACGAAATCTTGCACTGGTATCACCTAATAAAATATTATAGTTATTCTTATGCGCTTTTCTCACTGTCTTCGAGCGCCGCTCGCATCAAGCTGAGTCAGTTATGAAACCTTCAAATGCATTAAATTGTTTCCTATAAAATACTGCCCCCGCGCTAACGAACCGTGTTCGAATTTGCAGGCCTACAACCTCTTGTGGAAAGCGCAGAACCAGACCCAGCAGAACTCGATCATCAGCACCATCATTGAAACCAAGCAGCTTACTATCATCATCGCCGTCATCATCAGCTCGTTATGGTCGTTTGCGAATTCGCAGAGCGTGTGCAGAAATATTAGCAACACCTTCCATCCGTCCGTCAAAACCACCTTCTCGAATCGCAGTAAGCCGAATAGGCGTTTAAACTTCCCGGGATCGCAGCCGTTTGAGAGTGAGAGTATGAGTTGTGGGAGATATTGTACAGGATGCGTGTGCTAACGAGGATCCCGAAACGCGCTCTCAAGAATCCCACATTGGAAAAGGGGTAGATATGTTTGTCTCTTTTCCCCGCTTACTCACCAGCGACGCGGTATTCTCTCTGCGCACAATTGATGCAAGGGTGGAATTTGCGACTTCTATTGCCACGATCGTTGGAAGCCCGCAATCGGTTAATGTTGGCAAGATGTTTGATCTGCTAACGAGCTGTGTGAGTGAGATTATAGGTTCAGGGGTTTTAAGCCATAGGGCAGCGAACAGGGAAATGTTCGTAGCATACACCAACCAATGTGTGAATATAGGGATGAGGAAGAAGGCTACAGCCTGCTCTTTCTACATTTAAGAACTTTTATTTCTATGCACTCTGGGTGCGATGCAAAAGTGAGAAAGTACTCTATTCAAATTCTGACATACCTTTGCATCAAGCACCTTATTGACAAACATTTTTGGTATGAGACACGGTAATTGGTAATCTTTACTAGTTTCACGTAGCTATGAAATCAGTTTTGAAAAAAGTGCATTGTTTGAAAGCTTGCTAAAATTCCATTTTTTAAGTTACTGAGTAGTTAGTTATGCGAAAAGATTTTTTTTAAGAAAAGTAATTCTTTTATTGAGTTACTTTCCGTGAGCGTAAGTCTGCTTCTTTTATTTTTTTCAGATTTGTCAGTTTGTCAAAAATTGTCAGATATTCTAAAAATGTCAAAATAATGTTAGCTATGATGTCTCTTTAGGTTGTTGACAAGCAAAGGGGCCTGCTGATTAAAAGATTGAGATGATGGAGAAGCTTCAGCGAATTTGGAGCAGAATTTGATCGATTGTTCCATGGTGAGAATTGCGTCAAGGTCGCCGATTCTGTTCAGTGGTTTTCAAATAAGCGATTTTATATATATTTTTATAAAAGAAGCTTTTAGTGCATAGGTGAGATGCAAACAACCGTCGTGATCATTATCATCAGCCCAAGTAACACCAAAAACATCATCTGTGACAAGAATATAAGAAATTTTTTGTAAAGAAGTCGTGAGGATGAAATACCAAACATATTTTGTTAAAAAAGCACACACATTTTTGTTCTATTGTTTTTCGATCAATATAAATTTTACTTTTTGACAATACTTGCTCCAACATAAACAGACTTTAAGTAAATGTTGTTGTTTCAATACTTTGGAAACATTATGTTTTATTCTGGCATGTATGAAACTTGTTTTAAACATGGGCTTCAAATGGTGAGTTGACAACTTCGAAGGAGGGTGCAACCAACCTCTGGTCCTCACAAGTTCCTACCTCACGCCTCCGCGAGTCATATGATCTCAAAAGACTGTCAGCTGAAACATGGAGACGCTGGTTGGCGTAGCCTGGGCAATGTTGCCAATTTGACAATAGTGAAATGAGGGGGTGCGACTAAAGATCGTGTACCTATAAACCGAGATAAATACCCATACCTGTAATTCATATCATATTATTTTCCATTCTTATTTAACTAACAATTTCAGCACGCTTTGAAATCTTCTTTGCATTCCAAAACCATTTAAGAGCCCGAAGCAGCATGATAAGCATGAAAGGCTCGATTACTTTTTCAGGATTTCAGCATTACATTTAATTTAATTTGCACTTCAGAACTTCAACTACTATATTCATAAAAGACTGGCATATGATTATAAGTAGTGTAGGATTATATTTAAATATTGTGTTTAGTGGTATTATGGTAAGATAAGCCATTAACCTCATCAAACCGGGCTCTTCGATCACTGCAATTGCTCTCTTAGAAATGTAACTAGAACGGTATAAAGAAGTCATTTAACAACATGTCTTATAAAATAATATCTTTTATTGAAATGTTATCTTAGATATATGGAATGATCTATTTTGTTTTTAGCTTTTCCAGGACTAATAGGATATTAATACACGTCTAATTTTCATTTATTTACTAGTTGAACCTGGTGCGATCCTTGTTACGCTTGCAACAAAGTGAATGAAAATTTTATAGAACTGACGCTCTTAGGGTTTTTTTTTGGAATGAGTTTTGTTAAAATATTTTCATATGCTAATGTGTGTAATTTCTGCAAAATAAAACATAGGTGTGTGTTTTTAATTTAACCCGTGGATCGTTAAATTCTTCCATAGTTTTTCTTTCTGGGTAGAAGCATTTTGTTCGGTATTTCAATGAAACCACTTATAATTTTATTATTTCAAGAATGAATTGTGCTTAAATTGAACTATACCAAAACGAGAATACTGTATAGATAATTTGCCTTAAATAATGAAAGTGATCTAAGGTGTGGCTCAGTCAGAATTGTAACATAGACTATTGCGCATATTTTGGATATACATTAACAAAATAGTATTCTATTTTAACTTATGTGAACTTTAGAGGGCTGTTCGACTGTTCGACTTTATGTGAACTTTAGAGGGAAAATACAAAAAAAATGAATCATGTCGATTTCGAAGAAATTTGCGGACTTTTCCCCGAAAACATTTCATCGACCGGCGCACATTATTCTCATCCACCGTTTTGGCAATCTTATTCCACTTGGTTCTCAATTCATTGATACTTTTGACGACACTGCCATTCACCTTCAGCTTCCTCTTCACAATAGCCCAAAATCTCTCTATCGGTCTGAGCTGGGGACAGTAATGACAGCTTGCAAGATCTGGCCAAAACATGGCAGGTCCATTGTGGGATCTGATGAATGGCAATATTCGCTTTTGGAGACATTCCGTTCTGTACAGCTCTGAATCAAATGTCTTATCAGGGATGAGAACCTTGGTGTTTCTTCCGCAGCTACATATGCCTTGCCAAATCATGTATTTACGTGCAAATTCATCTGCAAACACAAACTTGAATTTGGCAGGAACATTTCCCCGAGCAGTTGCCAAGTAGCCTTAACATAGGTTTCATCATACAATGAGGATACAGCCATTGAATTTTGTCAACACCTGATCATACATTTTCCTGGCACGGATTTTGGCCACATTGTTCTGCTTTTGATCCCTGTTTGGTTGCCTACAGGCACGGTATGACTTGAAGCCTTCCCGGAAACGAATCCGTTGCACGGTACTGCGTGTGGCGCAAATTTTTTTGGCCAAATCGCGGTCTAAATAATATGTTGGAGTTTGCCTTTATGTTCTTGATGACTTTGTTCTGCAGTTGACGGTTGACAGTACCCTCCCGACGCTGGCTTTGGCGCTTGCGATCCGTCGACAAAGTTTCTCTGTACTTTTTCAAAACACGCCACACGGTATTTCGGGGGAAAACCCAACACTTTAGCAAGTTTTGGCCCAGACCACGAAGGGTTTTTCAAATGATAGCGCACAATTATTTTTCTTCTTGCTTCTTCCATTTTGTATTTCTTTGAAACACGTTCGAACTGCACCGCGAAAAATAAATTTTTGATGTTGTTATTGTTACAGGGAACACATAAGATGTCAAAGTTTACAAATCCGACAACCAGGGTCGCTGTAAGAATCAAAAATGTTTGTTCCAATACTAAATGGGCCACAGCTTAAAATCTACTGTAATAGTTTATCTATGAAATACAACACAGACGGAATTATATAGAACACAATCACTCTCTTTAGATCCCGAACACGTGTTTGTAACCAACACAATTGCCAATCAAAGCAGGTTACAAATCACCATCCGAGAAATATAGACGCTACCGGAAGAACGAGCGCTTGATTAATCATCCGAAGGATTTATTCGCCGTGTGTGCAATTCCAGCATAAGTTGCTTCTCTGCTAAGATCCTGTTTGTGGGAAGACGTTCTTAAGGGCTATTCATTTTGTGATGAGATTGTTCTGACGACATCGTGAAGACGATCGATCGTTTCTCGGCCCTTTAAGTTACGGGGGAAAGGGCGAGTCTAAACCACAGTGGACCTTTGGTGAGCTTATTAGTGCCGCACGCGTGAAATTGAACAACGTCGTTAAATTTTACACCGATCAGTCAGTCGGATGTTTCTTTTGAACCCAGAGGCCGTTTAGTAAAACCTTCGTATAGGCGTTCCGGGCATACCGCCTGAACACAATTCATAGAAAAAACATTTATCTTCAAACTACGCCGTATCCTGTCAGTTTGAACGTAATTTTCTCGTGCATAACCTAAGATTAACTTCTTGTGCATAATATAGCACTGAGAGTTACTGAAGTGTTCAACATTCTTGACTAAGAAGGGGTTCAAACTTCTATCAGAACATGCTGCCTACCCGAGTAATACACAATTTGTGTTTCAGTTGCCTGGATAATTTTAATTTCTGTTTCATTTGTATGAGAGAAAAAACACTAAAGAGAGGGAAGGAGCCTCGAACCACCATAGAAAAAAATCCTGCCTCCAAAGACCCCCACATGCCGAATTTGGTTCCATTTGCATGATTAGTTCTCGAGTTATGCAGAAATTTCAGTTCCATTTGTATGAGAGCCCTCTTTTCATAGCAGGGAGGGCTCTATAATTATCATAAGAACGTTTCCTGGCCCCAAAAACATGTACATCACGCAATATTGAAATTTAGCATTTCTGTTTTTATGATATGTTAATTTTTTGTGTACAAATTCCACTAAATATTAAATAACATAAAGGGGAAAGGGAGCGACTATCAGGGCACCCAAGTGAAACGATTTGGATAGGGAGCATGGCACTGCCTCCTCCCTATTGTTAACATTTCGCAAAACGAGGGCGGGCTCTTCGACCCCATCTATTGGGTTTATTCTGTCAATCGAGGGCTCGATTCTAATGCTTACCTTTGGAAGGAGATTTTCTTCCCTATATTTGCGGGTTTCGCGTAAGTGTCTCTGCTCACGGGCCTGCCCATACGTTTTTGGCCCTTCATACAGGAGCTTGATGATTACAAACAACAATAGAATCCTGATCAAATCGTTTTTCAGATTATTGCACTACTATGGAAAGTTACCTTGCTACATTAGATGGTAGTATTACATAATCATAATCATCATCATATGAAACTTGTTTTGAACAGCTTGATTTTTGACACGATAATCATGCAAAATGAATTCAAGTTTTACTTCCTCAAAACATTTCATGAAGCACAAAATAACTTTTGTATTAAAGTTGTTGTATCGATGCTGCGTAATCGATTCTTGCTAGAAAATTTGAAGCAGTTTGCTTGCTAGTTGATCTCTTTTACTTAGTTTAAACTGTGACTTGTTTGATATTTTAAATACATTTTGAAGATGAACGCAAGTAACGCACCCGTAATTTTGAAGCTACTCACTTTTGAGTTGAAAAGTCCGGCCAAACGGGCAGAAATGGTTAAACATACGTTTACTTCAGTAAACACCAGTAAACTTAATTCATTTTTATTTAAAAGATTATGGTAGTGTGCGTGTGCTTATCATTTTTCTACAGTTTAAAAGATGCAAATAATGCAAAGTTTTGCATTTATTTATCACTACCTTGTATGGTTCTAGTGGAAAATAAACAAATATTTTAGCACTATGATAAATGTAATGGACATGCACACTGGAAGAATTCCCGTTGCATCACCAGCAAATTGCAGACTGCACAAAAAACAATAATCAGTGTAAAATGTGATTTCCTTAACAATCACTAAATTGTATCCATCAGTTTACTTCTTCTGGTGTAGTCTTCAAAGCTCATATGTTTCTCAATTTAGGAAAAGCTACACTATTTTGCTCCCTTTATCCTGATTCAGTTTAAATCAATAGTCACTACGCAAAAATGAAGTTTATATTGGCAATTTATATTTTTCATCGTTAACCCAGAATCTGGGTTGACTGCACTAGTCAAATGAAACCATTTAACTATGTTTTCAAAATCTCTATACAAGTTTCAAAAATGAGTGCAATCTACTTAGTCTCTTGGTAGACCCAACATATCGAAATGGTCATTTCAGTAAACTTAAAAACCAAATGATAAGTAATATTGATATTCAAAGTACGTTCAAAGAATTTTACCCACGTTACGCCAATACTGGTTACAGGCGTAACAATCAATTTGTGGTACAAACGAAGTAAGATGAGAGTGAAAATGATGATGAAATATTAGATTATTCCAGCAAACATAGTGACAGTGACAGCGGAGTTTTCAGGACAATCGCAAGATTCGATTTTGACCGAAAAAATCTGCTTTCGAATAAAGTAAATGATGTTGGCTTTTTGCAGCTAAAACAATTTCCGAAGCTCAGTTCGTTTCAACCGAGGACAAAATATTGTTCCTCAGTTGAGGTTTGACAAAGATCTATGATTTTTAATAAACCTGTAAATCTTCGCGACCTCAATAGAATTTCAAAGTTTGCACTAGAGTCACAATCGATATCGATAAATGCAAACCCTTTCCTTGACATGTTGGGGTCTCTTCTGTACAATCATCGTGGTAATTCACTATGATTAAGTTAGCATTCTCGATAAATTTGCGGAAGAAGCAATTGTTTACGTTTGCGACACTATCCCTTATGAAAACTCCATGTTGAATTTACTGGAGTGGAGTCCTTTGCACAGCTTGTTGATGAAGACCCGAGTAACACAACTTCATGATTTTTTGTTGAGTAAGCTTCTTTATAACCAAATTTAGTGATGTAAAAGTATTTTCAACCGTTGTTAAACTTGTGTGTTGCTTGGGGAGGATGCAGATAAGAGGGCCAAGGTGGCTGCCCTGCGGGACATGGGAGGATATATCAAATACGTCCGATCTAGCGTCGTGCACCTGGCATAAACTTTACGTGAAGACAAATACGACTGAAGCCACTGAATGACCCAAATGGGTAGTCCAAGGCAGTTCAGTTTTTCAATGGCCTGTGTGTATTTCCAGCCTTGTAGATTGGAGTAATTGATGTCAGCTTCCAAGCGTCAGAAAACACTCCTTCGGTCAGGGATCGATTGAAGATCGTAGCAACTGGACAAGCAACTGGACAAACGTTTTCTGGAATCATTTCTTCCCATAATCCCAGTTATACCAGCGCAAAAATTTTCGTTGCAACAGTTGAGTTGCGTTCACGGTTGAGTCACATCCATGGACGCAGCAGTTGTATCGTTTGTCTTTGAATTGGTTTATCAGCACTTGTCCCATGCAGTGATGTCAGATTCAGGCTTAATTGAAATCCATCCTAAATCTAGATATAATCAAAGACTACAGGTTTGATAAACTATTAGACTTCAAGAAAACTAGTCATTTGTCATGTGAATCCGTTATGTTAATTAGTAAAATTAAATGATGGAAATAATTAAACACACGGGGCTTTAAACTTTTTAAACTGTCTTTTCTGGTCTTGTTACTTAACAAGTTATACAATAAATACAAGGACTAAAAATCGTTCCTTTTATTAGTGCTGGGTCCTGTTTCTCTAGTGAAAAGCAGAAAGGACTAGGAACTGATAGTACATCTAACACTTTAACGAACCACGAAAAGGTGAACAACGAACAAATACCTATTTAAAGCATTCATTATACTAAAAATTTGAAACATATATGCTGCCGTGAAACACATATCAGTCCCATCTTTGCTTACTTTCCTATTCATATGGGACTGATATGCGTTTCACGGCAGTATGGTTAGTATTCAAAGTTATCAAACCTCTGAAATACAAATAATAATATATAAAAATATATAAAACCAGTTCAATGGGTTTTCAATTAATATCAAAATATTCAAAATCTCGAGTAATTCATGGTTCGGATCCAAAAGCCACCTGGAAACAATGACTCCAAACGCCAATCTCTCACGAATCCCGAGAATCCCACTATTTCACGCTACTCCATATGGTAGAACTAACACTCTTTCACAATATGATGCTTTCATTTCACGAGAGTGATTTAAGACTCAAGAAAAATCGACATTTTAAGTCACCGTCCACAAATGGCTTCAGGCCCCTAACATGAATTACTCGAGAAATAATCAAAAATTAAGCAGTCAAAAAATTAGAAAGGTCTCACTGCATTCTCGGGAACACTGCCGGATCTAATTTAGCAGCTGTTGTCGTTGCTGCCATTTTGAATGTGTGCTCAAAAAGCGGCCACACACACACACACACATCTTTAGCTCATGCTAGTCATCATCATCTAGCACATCGGGAACGCGTAATACAACGTTGTCTTACCAGCATTATTTTCCGGCACTCTCACCCCTCTATCTGCCAAAAAGATGCATACCCATTACCCGCACTGTCACATTTTCCAGACGCGCTCTCTCCCCAAGTAGTGCAAGTGATTTTTGAACGACCGCATCATCAACATGCAACATCATCGATAAGGCCATAATATACGCCGATCCACCAACACCAACACTAAACAGTAAGGTATGACGGTTATTCCCTTCGTTGCTTCGACGATTTTTGACTGAAAATCACCACCACCAAATACTTTTCGGAACACGTCTCCTTTCTCGCTCCTCTCGATCTTCCTACTTTTATTTAATATGGACACCACTACACTCAACTGCACACTTGACGACCACAATTCATCAAAAATACATTTGTATTTCAACCTGACTATTTTTCATTGGACGGAAACGGCAAATTTGGTGACTTTGTGGTAGCCCAAAATAAGACCAATTACCTTAAGTTTTTTGTTTGTATACGGTTCATAAAGTTGATCTGCCAGATCTGTGATTAAGTTTTCAGTTTCGGGAATTTAGTTCATGTTTCAATCCAAATGATGCATGATTCCGTGACTTGCCAGTGCGGTGAAAAAACAGTTATTGATATTAATAATGATGTTTATAGTGTACATCCATAACAAGAAAGCACATCTTTTTCATGAAATCCGGAAAAACTTTTCTCATATAGAAAAACAAATTATTTACCGTGCAGGATTAAGTTAAAAAAAAAACAAAATGCGCGAAGAAATTAGGAACCAAGCACCTTTTTACGCACCCTCGAAAACTACGCAGATTCCTTGACCAATTTCAGGATGGGATATTTTCAATTCTTCTCATATTAAGGGTCTCCCTTCCACAGACTTACTGCATTTGGAGAGAGCTCCAAAAGTTCAAGGTTTCTTCACTTAGAGAGTCTCTTTCTGATATTCTCAGATAAATTAAGCTCCGGTTGGAAATTTCCTCGATCAAGAGGTTTTTTATTTGTCCATGGGGCTAATCCAAAATTGTGAACATAGTTGAAATTGAAAAAAAAAAAAACAGAAAGACTAATGACTGAAAATAAATGTGTGTCACCACTTCCCAACTTGTCAAAGGAATTACACTCATAAACCGTCTCTAACCGATTAATCTTCACGCACCATTCTTCAAGCAAGAGAGTGTTCACAAAGCTCAGCTACGGATACTTAAAACCGTTACAAAACAAAACCATTTCACCGTCCTCGCAATGTGTTCAAGTTGGTGATCAGAAGATTAATCGGAACTATAGATCTGCACTTTCCGAAATCCAGTGGCCGTACATACGTCCGGGGAAGAAACAAACACAGAAGGAAAAAATGACACAATTCGTTCAAAACATCCTCCTCAGCTCCCCATTCCTCCAGCTTTGTTTGACTAATCAGGTAGCAGTGACCACATTAAGGCATACACCGCCTTAGGGACTCATTAACAGGTTCCAATCTCCCAGTTAACTGTTCCCCTGCTCGAGCGTAGGCATCCCGAAAGGGAAGTAAACTCTCCGAAATGAGATGGAATTAGTTTGAATATTAATGAGTCGATAGCATCGCAGGCAGTTAATTATCCAGTTCTGTTTTTGGGACAGATTTTCGTACCATCAGCACCTGTGAAGCAGCACAACACGTGACAAAAGGCACTGAAAGACATCAATGCGACCTCACTGGAACTAGCGACGAACCTCTCTCTTTGATTTGTCAGCCCTCCGTCCACCAAAAAAAAAAAAAAAAAAAAACTCCACCGAAAACGCATCTGTCAACTGCGCGCTAGATTGCAATCTGTGATTAGGTTACCATTACTGAGTTCCCACTTCCCAGCGATACTTCTTTGCCAGAGATTCGCCGCCGTCTGTATCGTGTCGCTGTCATTAATTAACACACTTGCCTACAGCCGGACCACTAGCTGACTGTGCAGTGCGAGGGAGAGAGAGAGAGAGAGAGAGAGAAAGAGCCATGGCCCAGGTCTTGAGAGTCAATCGTAAACAAAAACAAAGGGGAGCGCGATCCACTTGTGACCAAAACATTTGTAAGGAAAGAAACATGCGGTTGCCGAAGGAACAACAACTCAGCTGCTGGACCGTTTTCATTCATTTTTCGACACTGAAGGGGGGGCTCAGAGGAGCAGAGCGCGCACTCCAAATTAAGCTTATCTTCATCGCTTATTCGTCGTTGTCGCTTTTGTTGTCCGGATCGCTCTCGCGCGCGCACGTCCGTCATCTGTACACGGCTCGACGAGATAGTAAATCGCACTCCTTCAAGTCTCCACACGGCAAACAAACGAGCCTAACCGAGTAGGAGAGAAATCGACGACATTAACAAGCATGAATCAGTGGCGGCAGCCAAAAAAAAAAAATTGTTGTGAGTCGACCGTGCGAGCGATCTAGTTGTTTTGCGGTCGGAGCATTCTTCCATTTCCGACGGCCTTGCTGAAGCTGAGTCGTTCGGGTCCAGAAGGGCTCAGCATGGGATGTTTTGCCGTATTCCGACGTATATTTTCCCTTTTGCTTTTGTAGTTTGTCGCCTCCGAGGATTCAACAATTAAAGCATTAGCCGACAAGGAAACGAAAATGGGACTGGGAACAAAGGGACTGGGCACAGGTTGATCGGCGGAACAACTTCAACCGGAGGACCTACGATGGGAACAAAGGGCATGTTGGGAAACTTGCGAAGTTAGACGTGATCGAGAGGGGTTGGGTTTTTTTTTTGCACTGTTTTCAGGTGCATTCGAGTGGGAATAATTAAATTAGATAGGGTCACATACAGTCGGCGGGCGGTAGGTCTGTTCTATCTGTTTTGTTTTGCTGGCCCTTTTGGATGAAAATGGCGATAAATCGACCACAAAATGATGGCAAAATAGCATTTCAGGCGCTGTTGTTAGATTTCTTTCTAGTGGGTGGTGCGATCGTATCAAAAGAAAGATTTAAATATTTAAGGTGTAATGTACGTATAGAAAGGTAGATGGCTAATGAACTTTCTTTCGCAAAAACCTATATCGACTACTACATCTGAATTATTTCTCCACCCATGTTATAATTCATGTAATATGATGTACTTTAAATTAACGTTGGTTTTGGTTCATATATAACAAGACTATGATGAACAAAATTAACATTTTTGACTTATCTTTTTGGTAGCTTTGAAGAATTATTTATTTATTAGAGGCTTTTTAAAAATAATCAATTTACTGCCAAAATATATCCAATGCATTGAAAAAAAAAATGGAATAAATATTGGTGATATAATCAATATTATTTCAATTGCTTTTATTTTGGCGGTCACAACATAAAAGTCCCGAAGAATTATTTTTTGTAAGATTTTTTTCATCAAAAAAAAACGATATGAATACATTTTGTTGGGGCTATCCCGGCGTAGTGGCAAAAGTTACGAGTTGGATTCTCACTCCCGAACAAGTTACGAAAACGTCCAAAGAGGTGTTTCAGTGACTACTTCGGGATATTCGATAATCAAGAAAAAGTAATAAAAATAAAAAAATTTCTAAAAACCATTTGAAAAACCCGAATTAATCCACCGATGGTGAGACTGAACCCTTCTTACACTTCACCAGAATTATGAACTCAAATGTGACCAATACATATTTTCATCAGAAATTTCAGGAAGATCCAGGAATATTAGATATGTCATTTATTCAGTTTATAAAATGTTCTTTTTGTCTCTCCTGGACATATTGTTCATCGATGTGATTAAAATATTACCATTAATAGTTTTTAATGACCTGTTTACATTAGTTTTATAAAAGGGAAAATTACATATGTATTAGAAATTTCATTAAATCAGTCCATGGAATGAATTAATGTCTGTATTCGCAATAATCCGGACACCTCAAAACATGAATAAAACATATATTGAACTAATATGACAATGTCAAACGACGACAAACAACATACTGAGAAACTTTGCCGAAGACGGCATTTCTCTAGCGCCTCATTTATAAAAGATAGACTGCAGCGCCATCTCTGCGGCATGATGTGGAACTAATATGATAATGTCAAAAGACGACGAATGACACCCTCAGAAATTTTGCCGAAGACGAAAACTCTCTATAACTACTCTGGACTGTTTTGCTCACACATTGAATTAACAACCTCTATCCATTTGTAGCAGATTCCCGGTGGCCAATGTAACTGGAACCATGTTTTTCCACCACCAATACATTTTTATGACCATAAACGTTCAATATGAAAATGAAATATAATTTTTATTTCCTTGACTTTTTTTTACGTCGTTTTTTGAAATAACGCGGTTCTTTTTACGTGGTTTTCTTTACGCGGTACCATTACCGTCGTAAAAAAAAAAATCAGTGTAGTGTTCTATGAGAATGTTGTAGCTTTCATTTTCCGTCAACAGAACTGAAATCGGTTCACAAATGGCTGAGAAACCGAGGTGACATTATTTGTAACACACACACACACACACACACACACACACACACACACACACACACACACACACACACACACACACACACACACACACACACACACACACACACACACACACACACACACACACACACACACACACACACACACACACACACACACACACAGACACACACACAGACACACACACACACACACACACACACACAGCACACACACACACACACACACACACACACACACACACACACACACACACACACACACACACACACACACACATACACAGACATGTGCTCAGTTCGTCGAGCTGAGTCGAATGGTATATGATACTCGGCCCTTAGTGTCTCGTATAAAAAGTCGAGTTTTCAAGCGAGCTTAATACCCTTCTTTTGGTGTAAGAAGGGTAAAAACCGAAGTCAACATTTTTCCATAATGATGGCGTTATTCATAGCAGACTGATATGTCTCGTGATAATGTTGAATGGTACGTTAGATTATCATTTATGTTGTTGGTGTAACAAAATAACATTATCATTGGCATTAGTATTTACGTTTGCACACCTCGTGAAAGGAGCTACGATGAGGAATAATTCGTTGAAGACTTAACTTGTCACCATGAAACGCAACCAGTTACTGTTGTGATTCTTCTCCTTGATCGCTGACCTAGCCACGTCCATGCAACCGTTGGAGATAAGTAGGACCCAACCTTCAGTTTCAAAGAAAAAGAGTAATACATAGTCGGAGAGAATTGTTAAACAGACTGCAATGTTTGGTTTACAGAACAAGCATTTATTTAAAAACGGTCGTTGGGAGCATCGAGTCTAAGAAGGTTAAGTGATACTCTTCAAACGGTTGGGACCTACACATTAAAGAAGTGGTGTCAGGTGTCAATCTACGTTGACTTTTCAAAAGCGTTTGACAAGGAGCCTAACGAATTGGCCATTGAAAAATTGAACCGCCTTTGACTACCTTCTTGGATCATGCAATGGCTGAAATCAGAACTGTCTGCGCGCAAAGCTTTTGTCAAAGTGCACGATGCTAGGTCGAACCGGCATCCCGCAGGGCAGTCATCTTGGTCCTCTGATATTCGTCCTCTTCATCAATAATATGTGCGATAGCTTCATGTCTGGGAAACTGCTCTACGCAGGTGACTTAAAGCTATTTCGCGTGATTAAATCGCTTGTGGATTGCGGTGCAGTACAAGCTGATATTGAACGAGTCTTAACTTGGTGTGAAATCAACGAAATGCAGCTCAATGCGGCCAAATGTAAAATAATGAAGTTCACTCGTTGTCAGACTGCTGTATCTGTTCACTAACGGGCGGAAAAATCTGCCATTAGAAAGAGTCGGAAGATTAGGATTTTTTTCTCAAGTTCATCTTGTTGATTAGGATTAGATTATTTTTCAAAGGAATTTGAGAGATTTTTCATAATTCTATATCGTTTAACTAAATAATGTTTATATTTAGAAATTATGCAAATGTTTAAGAGCGTATTTTTTTTCAAAGAAAAACAAGAATTATTGTTGTTTGGAAATTGATAGTGATAAGTTCAGAATGTGAAAAATTATTTCTTGTTATGTGATAAAATTGATAAGGCTAATTGGCTGAAAAAAAAATAATAATAAGGTTAAACCTTCTTACGATATTGGGGTCATTTATGACCCATGACGCATCTTAAATGTACGCTATCTCTTTTATTTTTAAACCAATTGGGTTGCAATTTTCTGACTTTCAATATTTTACGAAATTCTTCATGTTTGCACAATTTTTTTTAATTACTTTAAGGTGGTTGTACAAAAAAGTGGCACATAAGATATTGGGGTCAATATTGACCCGGATTTCAACCGTTTGTAGAATTTTGAAGTTTTAACTTAGAGTTAATGTTTATGCGCCTTTTGAAAGTTTTTGATCAATGCATTGGAAGAAAAAAGACTGGTTAAGGAGACATTGTTCCCCGGGAATCTGCTACAAAAGCATGGAAGTTTTTGTTTGGCTGTGTTAACATAAATGCATACAGTCACCGCCAGAAAAAAGTGCCCACCTACCCCAGTTTCTTCGTTTTGTGCAGCAAACTGCAAAATAAGTGAAAGATTCTAAGTTTTGTTGTTTTGATGGCATATTTATTATGTTTTTTTCTTGTCTGGTACATAAAAAAACACTTGTCTTGCAAATTCATTTTTTTCTTCAAGAGAGATCAAACTATAGTAGAAATTATGCATGTCAAAATAAAGTGGCCACTTCTTATTTTCTTTAAAAAAAAAACAAGTTGTAGATCCAGTCTGTTGAGTGATCAGTAGTTGATGTGTCCTCCCCTGGCCTTCAACAGTTTTTGCAAACGTTTCGGCATACTCTCCACCAGATTCTTCAGGTGTTGTGGGTCAAGATCATCCCAGGCGTTCTCAAGAGCTTGAAAATAGTTATGTTTGTTGGTCACTCCTGTCTTATCAACTCGTGAATCCAAGATGGCCCACAGATTCTCTATTGGGTTCAGATCTGGACTCTGTGGGGGCCATTCCATAGGTTTAATACGGCAGGAACGGAAGAATGCCTTTATCAGCATGTTCCCGAGCAAATTTGAGTCATTTCGCTTTGTTGACTTTGCTAATAAAAGGCAACTTGTTACAAAACCTGCTCTTCATACCGTGTTCAGCGATCCTTCTGCGTGGAGTACTGTCCGAGATCGGTTGTTGAATCACTTCCTTGATCTCCCTGAGGGTAACTTTCGGATTTTTCTTAATTTCTCGAATGATTCTCGCATCTGTTTGGGAATCTGTTCTACGTTTCCTTCCCCTTCCTGGGCGATCAGCTACTGAACCATAGGTTTTGTACTTTGCGAAATGTTTGTTAACCGCTGCTTTGCTGTATCCATACTTTTCACCAATCTTGCGATGCGATTCGCCTTTCTTAAAGGGCGATACGGTCAAAATTTGGTCAATATCAACTTGACGTATTTCTTTCAATTTTGCATTTAAAAAACCTGAACACCCCTCATTTTGAAGGTGTGTGTGTGTAGAATGTTGCTCCTATTTTGATTTTGGAATTCACTCTTCAGTTGTCAAAATGCCGTCCAAGCAAGAAGAGCAGCGTATCAAAATTTTGCTCGCGCATCGCGAAAATCCGAGCTACTCGCACGCAAAGTTGGCAAAATCGCTAAAAGTTGCCAAATCAACCGTTACAAATGTAATTAAAGTGTTTGGGGAACGTTTGTCGACAGCCAGGAAGTCTGGATCGGGGGGAAATCGAAAACCGGAAGCCGCTGAGACGACAAAGAGAGTTGCCGGTAGTTTCAAGCGAAACCCTAACCTATCTCTCCGAGATGCCGCAAATAAGCTGGGTGTATCGTCTACAACCGTGCATCGAGCCAAAAAACGAGCCGGACTATCGACTTACAAGAAGGTAGTGACTCCAAATCGCGATGATAAACAAAATACGACGGCCAAAGCGCGATCCCGGAGGCTGTACACGACGATGCTGACGAAGTTTGACTGCGTGGTAATGGACGACGAAACCTACGTCAAAGCCGACTACAAGCAGCTTCCGGGACAGGAGTTTTATACGGCAAAGGAAGGGGAAAGGTAGCAGATATTTTCAAGCACACGAAACTGTCAAAGTTCGCAAAGAAATATCTGGTTTGGCAAGCCATCTGTACCTGTGGCTTGAAAAGCAGCATTTTCATAGCTTCCGGGACTGTCAACCAAGAAATTTACGTGAAAGAGTGTTTGAATAAACGTCTGCTGCCTTTCCTGAAGAAACACGGTTGTTCCGTACTGTTTTGGCCGGATTTGGCATCTTGCCATTACGGTAAAAAGGCCATGGAGTGGTACGCCGCCAACAACGTGCAGGTGGTTCCCAAGGACAAGAACCCTCCCAACACGCCAGAGCTCCGCCCAATTGAGAAATACTGGGCTATTGTCAAGCGGAACCTAAAGAAGACCAAAAAAACTGCTAAGGACGAGCAGCAGTTCAAGGCAAACTGGCTTTCTGCGGCGAAGAAGGTGGACAAGGTGGCTGTACAAAATCTGATGGCAGGGGTCAAGCGTAAGGCCCGGCAATTCGGATTTGGAAAAGCGGAAGCCTAACTGAATATTTTTCCTGAATTTTATACTAATTGAACTTGAAAAAGAAATTTAATTTGATTTTTAAATAAACGATTTCACCGATTTACACGCGTTTTCCCTTGACCAAATTTTGACCGTATCACCCTTTAGTCTTTAGCATCATAAGAATGAGTTAAAAGAGATAAGAAAATAAATTCAATCAAACACATCTTTCGTCGAAATACGTATGTCTCAGTTTCAGGCGACATAATTTTACACGAAATCTTTGTTTACGTTCCCCGACTTTTTACAAATATGAATTACGTCTCGTGTAAAATTCATAATTTCTAAGTGTGTACAATTAGTCTGGAATCTTTTGTATGCAATTCTGTTTGCACATCGAAATCAAAACCTCCTTCGGTTGGGGGGGTCGGGTGAAAAGGTTTTAGTGGAGTAGAGTGGGGTTTGTTTTTGTTTTGTTTTTGTTTTGGACAGAAGTGAGAAAATAAACATTGAATTTTTTTGAGTTTATTTTGATTCCTATTTAAAAACCGGACATGTTTGTCCCAAACGGCTCATTGGTACAATATATTACATCACTGTGCTAAAAAACTGCACTATGAGAGGAAATTCAAGTATCATTAAGAAAAATGTTTTTTTTTTTTTTGCAACGGTTTACAATAGAAAAAGATAATTCGTCAGTTTGATAAGCCAGTATGATAGATGTCATGTTACTTTCGTCATAATGATACGCCATTCTGCTAATGACAATTTTGTTACGTCGAAATGTTACGTCAAGTTGTCTTATTTCACACAGATACGTCGAACTTATCAAAATGACGTATAATTTTTCTTCTGCAACAAAACATTGTTAACCATTACGTGTCCAACAAAAAAAAAACAGCTTTAAGAGGCTGACACCGAACGTTTTTACCCACGGAACTAAAACGATCATAACCAACCGATTTGGAATATTTTCACAGTTTTGGATTCAGGAGTTCAACCGCCTTGTAAATTGTCTAATATGACCGATGAAGTCATTCTAAAACATATGTATGTTATTTGGTACGTTCGATTCTTGATTTTTCTCCTCATTGTCAGGTGCCCTTTTTTACAACCTGGATAATGCGCAACGAACTCGTCCAGAAGAAAAAACTTAGAAATTATGAATTTCACTCTGCCGTAATTCATATTTCACTCAAATCGAAGATAGTGAACAAAGATTTTAAGTAAAATTGTGTCACTAGAAGCCGAAACTTAGGCAACTCAACAAAAGGTATGTAGGGAAGATGTACCTATGTTAATCTCATCATTTTGCAATTCATCCTACTTGAAATAAAACGATATAGACGTGACAAAATTAGTTAGTAATGTTTGTTGTAGTTATTTCACGTAAACAAACATTATTAGAAAACGAAAGCAATCCTTCAACTGCCCAATTGTTTGATTTATCGTAGGATGAATATAGGAACAATGAGATTAATATGGGGGCAGTTTCCCTATATTTGAATTTGTTTTCTCAGCATTGTCCGTCTCCAAAAATACCGGATATCCGGTACCATGTTCCGAAAATGGTATACTTATATAAGAGTTCAATAGAAAATCAGCAGCAATGACACTTAAAGTCATTCAAAGAATACACAGGAATATGTGTGATTGCCAAATGATAATCCGGTGACTTGATCCTGGAACAGATACCCCGAAGTAGGGTCCCACGGGGTCACGGATTGCCAGAAAATTATTTGAATTGAACCCTAACAATATGGGTGTCTTGAAATCGTTCCAGAGGAAAATGTCTTAATGTTATCGGTACATCCGATGACTTGGCTATGGAGTGGCCAGTCTAGAGTTAGAAACGCGAGTCAAGTTTTCTTTTATGAAAACTTTGCATTCGCTTTGTAGAAGTCCATATTTTCAATGTGAATTTAAACTATATTCCAGAAATAATAGATATTAAAAAAAACTTATAGAGTTTATTTCTGCTATGATTCATGCAAAACGGATTCATGCAAGAATTACATTTCTTTCTGGTTTTTCAGCGTTTCATTCCCGCACTCCTGCATATAACAGTAATCGATCGAAAAGCTGTACAACGGAAGTTCATGATGTTTGCCTTGCACTTCCTTCCCTGAAATGACCAATTGAATCTGCCACCATATAAAGCCAGATGCCAGTTGCTGGGCTTGAAAAACATTGGAGCACCGTAGAAAGACTGCTAAAACTGTGTTCGTCTTCAAATGTTTGGCTGGTGAGTTTGACGCTCCAAATCTCTTGGCTATGTTGAACGTAAACGTGCCTGGATATACACTTCGTTCCAGTGAATTCTTTCGCTTGTCTTGGCGCTACTACGAGTATGATATGAAGGGGCCAGTTCGGTCAAAGATGACCGTATTTAACCATCGGGTATCCTGCCTTTGATTTTAATAATAGTGTTGACTTTTTCAGAACTAGAATATAGATTCATTAAGACTATAATATATTGTCAGATGAATACCATAAATAAAAACTAAATAAATAAATATGTGACAGATAATTTTGTGGGTCTCTTGTGGCTGCAGCAAGTTCAGTTGAATTCTTTACAGGTTCATGTGCGACTACAAGTTCTCTTCCAAGAAATTGATCAGTAGCCGTCCGTGTGAAAAATTTGGCCAGTACATTTTGGACTGTCCATCCGTAAATCTATTGCCGACAAACATAACTGTAGCGATAGTTCCTGACTCGCATTTTTTACTCTTGACTGGCAAATCAGTAGCTACACCCAAAATAGAATTCACATAATTAGTGGAAAATATCCACTAGAAATTCACTTAACTGTCATGAGATTCAGGAAGTGGAGAAAGCTTTGCAAAATCAAGTGAATCTTATGTGTCCAGTGAAACGTAAATAATTAGTCAAGCAGAATGTCTTTTTCTATGTGATATTCATGTAAGGGTCACTTATTTTAGTATTGGAAAATATCTACATGTGTTTCAAGTAGTAGCTAAGTGAAATATTTTTTCAGTGTACTAAAGTCATCGGATGTACCGACAACGATAAGACATTTTCTTCTGGAACGATTCCAAGAAGTTTGACACCCATATTGTTAGGGTTCAAATCATATAATTTTCTGGCCATCCGTGGCCTGCTCCGGGGTGATTGTTCCTGAATCAAGTCACCGGATTGTCATATGGCAATGACACACATTTCTGTGTGAAACATTTATAAGTATACCATTTTCAGAACATGGTTCCGGATATCCGGTTTTTCTGGAGACGAATGATGTCCATCGATCATATAAGACAATTAAAGAAAGCAGCTGAGTTTCTGAATCCAAAACTGCCAAACTATTTCAAATCGGTTGGGTATTTCCATAGTAATGGTCATTTTAGTTCCATGGGTAAAAACGTTCCCTGTCAGCCTTTTACGTTATACAAAAATCAGAAGCCCCTCCTCGCACCCCTCCTTGCTATTCCATCATTATTTCACTTCAGGATGATAAGTATTAACGAGATATGAGATATCACAAAGTTTTAAATTCTTTTTGGAAAATTTAATTAAAAATTTTTTTTTTATAAAAAAAAAAAAGCTACTTTCTTCTTGGACAATTTACGGTTAAAATATTTTTCTAAAAAATATCAATTTTTACTAAAAAAAATCTAAATGGTTAACCTTATGGTATAAAGCCTTTTACTAACGCGTCTTCTAGGGAAAATCAACTGATATAAAAATGTTTCGAAAGTTGCTATTCAACACAAGCGACGTATTAACATTATTCCCAAAAAGTGCAAAAGTGATGTTACATCGTTTTGTAAAATAAGTAAGTTAAAATTTTCAAGAATAATCTATCAAAAAGTTATTCAAATATGGGCTTATTTACATAATTTTGTAATTACATGCCATAAACAACGCGTTTGTTTACATTTTGCGATTTACATCCTTTTGAAAAAGTACTCGATTTTGTAGATTTTTTTCTTATAGGGTCACTTTGGTTTAACTATCGAAAATTTTGTTTAGTCCATTTTGAAACAAGAAAACAACTTTTTTTAGAACGATAGCATAAAATTGCCGGGTCTTCAACTGCCTTTAGGAATAAAATTTTTGTTTTCTGCTATTTTAAATGTGATGTGTTTTAATCATAATAAAATAAGGACCACCCTTTTTTTCCAGGCCAAATTTCAAGTTTTAACTTAAATTTTGTTGCAAGGATTAGAAGGTATCATTACGTTTGGACTCTTTTTATAGACCAGTTGCAGTGCAGTTCACAGTTTTTTGGCGTTATTTATACATGTTAAATGTTTCACATAAATTCCAATGTTTAGAATTACTATTGAGGATCAAAATGTAGTATCGAGATTTTAAGTCTTCTCGATAGGGGCTGGTTCATCCCCCGATCGTGTAAGCAATAGAGGTTGTTGGAATTAAATAGAAATTACTAATCTTTCTTCACAACTTCGTGGTTTTATGTTGAGTTAGCTTTTTTATTACCAAATCTAGTCATATGAAGGCATTTTTAACCGTTATAAAACTTGTGTGTTGCTTGGGTTGTCAAAGCAAATCATGTCCATGCCTAGTTGCTTTGCTAATTTGTCAGTCACTCAGACACCTTTTTGGGTGACTTTCGTAAATTGTTTTTTGTTTTCTATAATGGTATGGGGAAGAAAGAAGGGAAAAAATTTTGATGTCCGGGGTGAGATTTGACCTCGTGCAGATTTCCTAAATGTTTGCATCGGTCAGTTAGAAATATTACCATATTTTTCAAGCTGTTTGAATTATTCCATGAATTTTTAGAAATTTAATGATGAAAGGGCCATGTCTTATAATTGTTAAAAATTGTAGAAAGAAATTTTAGAAATTTGTGGTGTTCGAGCCTAAATTTTAATTTTCTTTTGAAATTCATTCTCATTCCAACTGATTGACTGTAATTATTCGCTCCATGAAATCGACTCCTGTTTTTTGTATCGAGGTTTGAATTTGAATGGATCATTTTGATGCTTGCTTCTTTTGATATCAATCTGGAATTTTCTAAAAAAAAATCACCTTATTATTTTGGGCCGATTTTCATCATTCTGCCCCTTTAAATTTTATTATGGAAGCAAATTTAGTATCATTATAAAGGGGCCTCAGATTGCGTAGTCGGTAAGAGTCGGTAAAATCGAGGGAATCTTTCATTTGGAAATTTTCTCGGGTTTCATTGTGCTTAACAAACAACATGCATTAGTCGAGGCAAAGAGAGTGCTCAATTAATGTGTATGAAAATGCTTTCTCGAATACTAAGTTGAGAGTAAGCAGATACTCGTTAAAAATATAGTTAAAGCCACTTAGAAGAATTCATAAATATGTAGTACTTCTACGTCAACATGCCGAACAACCTTATTTGTTGTGCCGGGTTGTTCCTTGTAGATTGATTTAATATCGATTGATTGAATAACAAATCAAATCAACTATGCAAAACAACTTTATAGAGCCAATAAGATGAACAAACATCTACTCCACCAATTGGTATAATAACTTAAAAATAAACATCGATGTTTCTAAAGACACTCTTGGATAGGTACATCTGACAAAAAAAGAAAAATAAAGCAAAATTCTGAAGCTTTGACAAAATTGTTCGACGATCAATGCTTCTGAATCTTACCCTTCAAATACAAACATCAATTCAAATTTTATCTTGAGCAGATTTGTGTGCCGAACAACCGTTATTGAATCAATAAAAATTTGCCCCACAAAACCACTCCATATTCTACGATATGTCAATTGAATAGTAATTCCCGTCTCACCCCGCCCCTCTTCGTACCCCTTGCTCATCGAATCAACAAGATGCCAGCGAGAAAGATCATTTCCGTATTGTCAACCGAGCTTTTTATCACTTTATCCTACCGATCAAAGCCACTCTGCTGGATAGCAAATTTTATCATGTAAATGAAGCCCCGACTTTCCCAGACCAAAGGCCTCTCGCTGCCGCCAACAACATCGTTTGGCTCGACAGCTCCGGCATTAGGCACTGTGGGTCACACCATCACAAAACCCATCGCCCGGCGCTGCTTGTGGTTCCTACTTGCCGATGGATCGACGACGAAGACAACAACTGTTTTTTTTTTCTACCATTTCATTCTTTAACATGCTTTCAGTCGCATTTGACATCGATTAGTTTGTTACGGTCGGCACAGCAGCACTCGGTGGTTGGGGTTGCAAATAGTGTTTTACCCTCAAAGCAGCAAACTTGCGGTGGAGAAAAGACGACGATGCCGATGACGACGACGACGACGACGACGCCGACGGATGTATAATTATCTTATCTAATGAACTACATCTGATTTGTGAGTAATAGCGCGCAAATAGGAGGTCTCCCTGCTGCTGCTGTTGCTGATAGCTGAATGGGGCACCAACAATAATAATGTTGTCGTAAGTTATTTTTTTTTCTTCACTCTGTGTTCACTTTTCAGTCGTCTATTTTCCACGGGAGCTGAGAAGTTGGCATTTCCCTCGTTTGGCCATCACGTCACGGGAAAACGACCGTTTGATTTATGAAGTCGTTGTCTACGGCCGATCGCGATGGCCTATTTTCCGTTTGATATTCAAATAGGTTTTCTAAAAATTCAAAGAAATTATGAAAATGTGCATCATGCCTTGAAACAGTCACCGAAAGAAGCAGAGAACCCTTTTTGATCAAGTTCAACGAGAGAACAAAAACATGAATTTGAACTCATGTTCGGAGACCGCTGAACAAAAGCGTTTTATTTTTTGTTTTCTTTGCGAATTGCTCTCGTTTGAAGTTTTCGCTCGGAGAGTAAAGAGCGACTACTCTCGCAGGAGAGAGTACGTTTGCCACCTAGAGTTGTCTCTTTCACTCGTCTTGATTCATCATTCTGGAGAGTGTCCAAGTATGGCCGTCCAGGTGAGCGAGAGTCGTTAACCTGTCCGATCTTAAGGCACCCTATCTCACTCTCTCTCTCTCGTGCTGAAAGAACTCTATCCAGAGAAAGGTGTTTGCGCAAGAATGCCAAGAACCAGTTTTAATTGCATGTGTGCTCGGTTTTTTCACCTTCGCAAAGGTATTCCGCTCCCGGTGCATGGAAGAGAATGGGAGAGGATCGTCGCGGGCCGATTCACAGGTGAGCAACGATCGCGACCAACGGTGCGAGTGGATTCCGCTGTCGCTCAGTTAACGAGTTGACTTTGAACGAAGCGCACGCGCGAATCTACGCTCGTTCTTCGGTTGAACCGAATAGTTTGTGTGTGTATCCTTTGTGTCGAACCACGGTGAAGGAGTAGAGCGATCCTTCCGAAACGTTCAAAGTGTCTGACGATTGATCCTGAAAAAAAAAAAACGAACGATCGATCGACAGCTCGCGTATCAACGGACCGAGTTGTCGTCGAGCCTCATCCGCTAGACCTGATTTGAAAACGGAGAGCAGACGATTGGATTATTCAGTTTTATCGCGACTGTAAATTTAAATTTACGATCAACTTTTATGGATTATTTTATCAGGATCATTTAATTTAAAAGAAAAAAGAACACAGAAGAGAGAGAACAGAGCACGGCGAAGACAACGGGTTGCGCCGCAACGCAAAAGAAACAGATCGAGAGGTGTTTTTTTGTTGTTATTATGTGTGCGTCGTCGCCGCCGCCGTTGTCGTAGACCCATCGTTGGGATGAGCGTTGAGTGCTGCAGAAGACGTACGTGGAAGGAAAAAAGGATTCGGTCGAGTTTTTCGAAAGTGATCTCCCGACGCAGCGCAATAAAAAAAAAGTGAAGAAAGGAAAATAAATTGATAACGAAATAAGATAATGTGAAGTGAAATTTATTCGCCTCTTTAAGCGTTGATAAAGGGCACAGCAAAGCGAAAAGGTGAAGAAAACGCACCGAAAACAACGATCATCGGGATCAAAACAGAGCGAGTGAGGTCTCGAATCTCGCTGGGAAGCTGCGACTGAATTCGGAAGGACAGTGCAAAGCGAACAGTGAAACAATTATTTAATCAGACATGTCCAGAGCGAATGTAGCGGTGTTTTTCAAATTAGTTGCCGATTAAAACGCGAGTGTAGTGAGAGGGGGTTGAAATCAATCTAGAGAGCAAAAACAAACAAGTGGGGCCACCCCAAGTGACCCTGAGCCTCAAAATTGCCACCCTAAGAAGATGCGTCCCTCACCGGCCTTGCTGTCGGTCCTGTTTGGCACCATTTTCGGTGTCTTTGGTGCATCGCTGAGCAAATCACTTCTATCACAAGCTCCCGACGAATGCCGGTGGTCCGGTTACAGTGAAGATGATCTTACCCTCGTGTGTAGACTTAGAACTATCAACAGTGAACTGGAGAATACAAACTTTAGCGTGCTTCATCCGGAAAACACCGTCCGACTACGGTTGCAGTGCAACGATGGACTGTTTTTCCAATCCAGTATTAGTCCGGGCAGCTTCCGACAGCTATCCGAGCTGCGTTCGCTCTCGATCGAGTACTGCAAGATAGCCAACCTTAGCGATGGTTCTTTTCGAGGTCTCAAGGAGCTGACGAATCTGACCTTGCGAACGCACAATACCGATTGGTCATCGGTCAGTTTGGAAATTACGCCACATGTCTTCAGTTCAGAATTATCGAAGCTTGAACGGCTCGATCTCAGTCAGAACAATATGTGGTCACTACCGGATGGCATGATTTGCCCACTGACCAAGCTCCAGTATCTAAATGTGACGCAGAATCGTCTCAGAGATCTATCGGTGTTTCATTTTAGTGCATCACTGAGTACGCGACTGTCGAAAAAGTGCGGTGGATCGATCACGACACTTGATCTCTCGCACAACAACATCGATAATCTACCACCACCGGCCATTTTCTCCGGTCTGGGAAAACTCACCGAACTGCGTCTCCAGAACAATGGTCTCAATTTCATCGCCGATCGAGCTTTGGAAGGTCTCCTCTCGCTGTCCAAATTAGATATTTCCATCAACCGACTATCGAACCTTCCCCCAGAACTCTTCTCCGAAGCCAAACACATTAAAGAGATCTATCTGCAAAACAACAGTATCAACGTGCTTGCTCCAGGAATTTTCAGTGAACTCCAGCAACTCCTAGTCCTCGACCTCTCCAACAATGAACTCACATCCGAGTGGATCAACCCAGCCACCTTCAAAGGCCTATCTCGGCTCATCCTCCTGGATCTGACAAATAACAAAATCTCCAAACTTGAACCGGCCATCTTCCGAGATCTATTCAGTCTGCAAATCCTTCGACTACAGGACAACTTCATCGAAACAATCCACGAAAACACGTTCTCCGAACTAACGGCCCTTCACACGCTGGTCATTTCGAACAATCGCCTTTCCAACATCGAATATTTCACATTCCACGGTCTGAACCGATTGACCCTCCTTTCACTGGACTACAACCGAATATCCCGGATCGATCGAGTTGCCTTCAAGAACCTGTCAACGTTGCATGACCTGCACTTGAATGGCAACAAACTCTTGCACATTCCAGACGCTTTGTATGACGTCCCATTGCTACGAACACTCGATCTCGGCGAAAACCACATCAGCAACATCGACAATGCCAGCTTCAAAGACATGATCCACATGTACGGCTTACGGCTGACCGAGAACAACATCGAACTGATCAAAAAAGGCACGTTCGATGCGATGAAATCCCTCCAGATCCTGAATTTGTCCAAAAATCGACTGAAAAAGGTCGAAGCGGCTTGTTTCGATAACAACACCAATCTCCAGGCCATCCGCTTGGATGGAAACTACCTGACAGATATATCCGGGCTTTTCACCAAACTTCCGAATCTGGTGTGGCTCAACATTTCCGACAACCATCTGGAGGTGTTTGATTATGCGCTCATTCCGACCGGGTTGCAGTGGTTGGACATCCATGCGAACAAGATAGCTGAGTTGGGCAATTACTTCGAGATCGAGAGCCAGCTGGCGTTGAGCACGATTGATGCGAGTTCCAATCAGCTGACGGAGATCACCGGGAGTGCGATTCCAAATAGCGTGGAGTTGTTGTACCTGAACGATAACCTCATATCCAAAGTGCAGTCCTATACGTTTTTCAAGAAGCCGAATTTGACCAGGGTGGATCTGTTTGGGAACAAGATTACCACGTTGGATCCGAATGCATTGCGGATATCGGCAGTTCCGGATGATAGGGCTCTTCCGGAGTTTTACATAGGCGGTAATCCCTATCAGTGCGATTGCAATTTGAATTGGCTGCAGAAGAACAATGTGGACTCGAGGACGCAGCCGAAGCTGATGGATTTGGACAGCATTTATTGCAAGTTGTTGTACAACAGGGGAAGGACGTACGTGCCGTTGGTAGAGGCACTGCCGAATCAGTTCCTGTGCAAGTATGAGACTCACTGCTTCGCGCTGTGTCATTGTTGTGATTTCTATGCCTGCGATTGCAAGATGGAGTGCCCGGCGAGGTGTACATGCTATCACGATCAGAGCTGGACGTCAAACGTGGTGGATTGCTCGAGGGCGGAGTATGAGGAAAAGTTGCCAGAGCAGATCCCGATGGACTCGACGCAGATCTATTTGGATGGGAACAATTTTAAGACGCTGAGCAGCCATGCGTTTCTGGGTCGGAAGAAGTTGAAGGTTCTGTTTTTGAACAATAGCAATATTGAGATGATTAGCAATCGGACGTTTTATGGACTGAAGGAGTTGGAGATTTTGCAACTGGATCATAATCAGATTGGAGAGTTGAATGGATTTGAGTTTGTGGGGTTGGATCGGTTGAAGGAGCTTCTGCTGCAGTACAACAGGATTGTGACGATTGCGAATCATAGCTTTGATCATTTGCCCAGCTTGAAGGTACTGAGGTTGGATCATAATCGGATCGTGGAGTTTAATATGTGGCATTTGCCGAAACAGCTGACCGATTTGCGAATGGCCGCGAATCCATGGTCCTGTGATTGTGAGTATGTGGAAAAGTTCCACGAGTATTTGAAAACGTATGACTTTGTGAGGGATAAATTGAAGGTGCGATGTTCGGTGACGATCGCGTCTGGCAATGACACGGCGTTGGTGGTTGGAGGAGCGGTGAATGGATCTACCGGAGCTGTGACGGTTGGACCGAAGGGAGTCCCGTTGGAAGGCAGCGGGGAGCTGTCACAGGGTGGTGTCGCTGGTTTCTTGATTTATTTGGACAACAGCACAACACTGTGCAGTGGTGCGGTCCCTCTCGATAACATCATCAACGGAAACCTGACGTCGCGCAAGACGGTGCTATCGCCACCGCCGATCGAAGGCTATATCCCGCTGCTGGTGGCTGCGCTCTGTGGCTTCTCCGTGATCATCATACTGACGCTGATTGTGTTCGTTTTTCGGCAGGAGATGCGTGTCTGGTTTCATTCGCGCTTTGGTGTGCGGCTGTTCTACCGGAATGCCGATATGGACAAGAACGAGAGAGATAAGCTGTTTGATGCTTTTGTTTCGTACAGCTCGAAAGATGAAGCATTTGTGGCGGAGGAGTTGGCACCCATGCTGGAGAATGGCGATCCTTCGTACAAGTTGTGTCTGCATTATCGGGATTTTCCCGTGGGTGCGTATATAGCGGACACGATCGTGCAAGCAGTGGAGTCATCGCGGCGAACGATCATGGTTCTATCGGAGAACTTCATCAAATCCGAATGGTGTAGGTTCGAGTTCAAATCTGCACATCATCAAGTGTTGCGAGATCGACGGAGACGGTTAATCGTGATCTTGCTCGGTGAAGTTCCCCAGAAAGATCTGGATCCGGACATACGGTTATATTTGAAAACCAACACCTACCTTCAGTGGGGTGATAAGCTGTTCTGGGAGAAACTTCGATTTGCCCTACCGGACGTGCCAAACAATCAAAGGCGTCGTCAGCAGCAATCGATCAACATGACTCATTCGACCAACATTCGAAACAACTATCAGCTTACTCGAACGCCAAATAATAGGAATAACACCAATAACCAGTTGATCATGCTCCAACAGCAGCAGCCACCACAGCCGGATCCCAGACTGAGGCAGCAGCAGCAGCAAGAGCATTCTTCGCTGCAGCAGCAACCACTTCCGCTGCCTGGACTTGCGCAGCAACCGCAGCCACCGCAACTGTTACAACACCAGCGACAGCAGCAACAGCAGCAGCAGCAACAACAGGAGCAACAGCAACGGGGAGCCGGCAATGCCTCGCCCCGAACCGTTGGGATTCACATATGACCCCGGCCCACAGTGTGATATAGCGAGACGCCTTTTGTAATATAAATCGAAGAACTGATTAGGTGAATTTTAGGAATTTTCCCCCGAACGCGAAACAAATGTGATATTTATCGTTAAGTCAGTTTAAATTATGATCCGTACTCGAAGCGAAGACGTGACGTGTATAAAATGACCCCATAGATCTTAAGACCCGACTCCGACGTTATGAAAAAAATAAAACAAATCATAAAACAAGGTGCAATTCTGTTCTCTCGCTCTCATCCGAAACCTCAAACCTCAAGAAAATAACAGAACAAGTGACATTCCTGCACTGCAAAGTCGACTAAAGTGTTCCAACGACCTCCGAGCTACTGTTTGTTCAAAGCAAAATCGAAACACACCGTTCCATCATAGTAAGTGAGTGAGAGTGATATCGTCTTTCTTAACCCATCAATACCCAAGGCAGTAGCAAAACGGTGGAAGAGGAAAATTAATGAAGTTCAAGTTACATACAGAGTAGAAGAAAAATAGCATGAAAACAACATGTGTTAACACACAAAAAAAGAGAAAAAAAGAAAGAAGTCACCTCAGTCGCCGTCGTCAGCGCAGTCCCGGGAATGACAAACACAAATCAAATGCAAATTCAAGTGTGCCGCAGTGGTGAAACGAGTCTTTCGAAAATAGAAGAAAAGTAGTGTGGCAGGTCTATCGTCGTTGTCGTCGTACTCTTGCTCGGTGGAAATAATTGTTACATCGATCAAGAAGCCCTGTTTCGCATTTTCCCAGCCGGTAATGACAGTGGCTCCCTTTCTCTCGCTGTCTATCTCTACTTAAGTGGATGAAAAAGCAAATGAAATATGTTCACTTCATTCTTGAAGGAGATCAAACACGGCCACGATGAAGAAGAAGAAGAAAAACAAGAAGAGCTTTGACAACAGTGAAGAAGATGTAGAAGATCCGCGATCGCCGTGCGATCGCAATTTAATAATGATAGTGACATTCTCCGGAGTCGTTACGCTTTCCGTACGTGGTGTCAACCCCCCTCAGAACAGCCCTCCTGGTTCATCGATGGAACTTTATTACACGATCATCAGCATAATCAACGTTTATTATACAATACTTGTTGTGTGTGCAGACACACATACGCGCGTGAGATCCAGTATCATCACCAAGAGGATCGAAGGGGACCCGAACGGTCAACAATTACCACCAGTCTGCGGTGGCAAGGGCAACAGCAGCAGTGACAGCCGTTACGATCCGGGGGAATGCAAACGCTACCAGTTTCTTGCATCGGAGCGAGAGAAGTCGTCGGACCACTGCAGTTGAACTTCTTTTCCATTTATTTTTGCACTTATTACTGTTATTATTTATATTCTCTTCTGTATCGCTACGTGCGTCGTCGTCGTCATCGTCGTTCGAAACTGGTAGGCAGGAGTTCTTTTTAATATTTTGCTTTGACATACATACAAACAGAACCTAGCAGCGCAGGTCCCAGTGAAGGAACAGCGGTACACAATGCTCTAAAAAGGAGAACAAAAATCTGCGGTTGTTAGAAGAAGCTATTACGAGGAGACAATATTAAAATAATCGTCCCATTTTGAGCTGAGTTCGGTGCGTTGGAGAAGGTAGGCATTCTATCGAGAGGCAGATTATAGTTGTGATTTAATTCCGTTTCGTTTCCAACGCTAATTCAAGAAGTAGCAGTAGGAGGAATGCCATCTGTTGCATCCTCCGTAGATCCAATTTCGAAAAGTCAGATGCGAGTGGTGGCGAAAAGGAGCTCATTCGAGGGGAAATTTTCTTTGGGCGTTTAATGATCTTTGTGGGTTTCGGAGAGAACATTTGCGGAACGTGGAATGCCTGCATGTTTGTTTCCGGCAATGGTAACCGCTGATTATCCCATTAGGAAGAGATAATGTTACGATGAAGTGGGAAAAAAGGAAATTGATTTCATGGAAGCTTGTGGTGAAGTTGGGCGTATGATGGAAGTAGAATAGATAATTTTAGCGCTTGTGTAAATCGAAAGACCTCTAGCGACGAACCTTTTATCTTGAAACGAGCATTCAGATTTGGGGAGAATGGCACAGAACGCATATTTTCAAGTTGTGGCAAAAATTCAACGATATTATTTTTGCATAGCATTAGTTGGTATCGAGTCGAGTGAGAAACTAGAAAATCTGCCAGCAGACTTCCAGAGAGGCATGTAAATTTCAATGCCCTGAGACTGACATACACAAGCGTCCTGTGGAATATAAGAATGAGTTGAACAAAGTCGAGAAATCGAATCAATCAATCACACACTCTTAAAAAGAATGAATATTACGAGTGACGTAATCTTGATTGCTCGTTAATACTAAAAGACCCAAACATAAATATGACTTAATTGTGTGTTCCATTGATTGTTTTGTTAAATCCTGACTTGAATCACAAAAAAATACGTTCACATTCAAAATCACGTTCCGGATGCTTTTGACATATACAACAGCTTCTAGCATATATATGATAACCTTAAATCTTAGTCCGCAATGCGTTGTAGATTAGCTACTTAACTTAATACTGAGATTTGGAAGTTTGAAATTTACATGATCGCTGACGTTGGTTTTATAACAACATCAGACCTATTTTGAACGGTTTCATGCGTCACGAAAAGTTACAAGTTTAAATATGTTCTCTTCCACGATGGACTTAGAACTAGTATTCTATATTAAATAAAACTTTGAAAAATATTAAATTTGATTGGCAGTAATGCTTGTAGACTTGCAAAATATAAACGCATCGTAACACACGGATTTCATTCGCTTATCATTTTCATCAATCTGAACATCGTGACAACTTTTAGCATCTCTAAAATATGTTTTGACAATAGCTAATGACCGCATTTTGCACTTGTTTTATTAAAATTTACTCAAGCATCAGGAGATGAAGGAAAAAAATTAGTCCTTCAAAAAAATACTGTGCTAATTTTCACCACTACAATGCATAAAACGAACCTTTTGTTTTATTAAATTTGATCACCAAATTTTGAATTTTTCTGATGGTACCTTAATGGTACTTAATTCTTTAGATCGAAACGAGCATCAGATAGAATTTGTTTGTACATTATTAGTAGCGGCATTTGAAAAATATCACTTTGTGTTGCTTAGCTTACTTCTTCGTCATATCATGTAAGCTATCATTTTGAGTTTTAGACCATAGTCTTGTAAATTTAAGACCAGACGCCAAATTCTGTCTTACGGGCCACTCCTTTTATATGCATCCTATAAAATTTTAATTAACATGATATTTTCTAAGAAGGCATCTCTTATCAACATGCGTATGTTTCGGTTCCGGAGACATTATTTTACAGGTATTCTTTTTTAACGTTCCACGGTTTAATCAAAGAGGAAGAACGTCTCGTGAATTGTTCAAAATTCATTAGTGCAATAGAACGCCAAACTATTCCGTAAGAGCTTTGAAAAACACAAAAATCAGCCCAATACGTTTGAAACTTGCTAGGGCGTTATGTGAAGATCTTTCCTATATAGAAAAAAAAATGTTTGTTTGTTTTATCTTTATTTGAAAGACTATCAGCTGTTGCTTGTTCGTCTCATGAAGAAGAAAAAATGTATGAATTCTAACAGAAATATTTTCCCTTGTTCAATTGTAAGTGTAACCACCGACATTGATTGCAGTATTTTATACTACAGACCAAATAAAGGCTAAATCTGGCTAAAGTTTATATAAAATATCTCATGAATTTGTGTTAAATCCAGCATTTCACGTACATGCATTAGAACACAGAAAATCAAATAATTCTTTCAAACTGTGTATAAAATCAAACTAACATCACCCCAAGTAACACCAAAAACATCTTCTTGAACAGTAATCTTCAAATTTTGTTTTACAAGATAATTAAAAATGAAATGAAAAACATCTGTTCCCGTTTTCAAGTTGAGAGGATGTTGTCACAGATCATTGGCGTTTCAAACGTCACTCATGTATTTTTCTAGAACATATTACTTAATTTTCGACTCGAATATGACCAAAATAGCGCAATTAATCGATACTTTGATAAAATCGTTTAAGTCGCCAAAGAAGTTCTAAAGATGCACTGCATAACATGCTATTGACATGATGATGTCCGATATGGGTAGTCTATAGCATCACAATAACCAATAGGTTATAATCAAGTTATTAAAAAGTGGAAATAAATGCAGAAATGCTTGAGCATCACAATTAAATTCCACATGTGTCTAACTAGCAGATGTAAGTACAGATTGAATTTGACAGTAAGATTTGTTATGAGTATGATTAATTTGCTAATGAAATCTCATTGTTTTTGATAAATTTTTCAAACCAATCAATAACTGCTCATTTGCCAGACATTTTTTTAAGAAACGGTTACAGAATTGGTCTAACTATATGAAAAAAAAATCATCAAATTTTTCGGAACTAAAACACGCAATAAGAATCATAATCAGCAGTTGATTCAAGACACGTACTTTTTTTCTAAAATTTCAACAGTCAAATGACCTTTCACCAAGAAGATGCTATAATATGGTTGCTATGATGTTATAATAACTTACTTCAATAATTTGCAATGGACCATCATGAGTATGTTATAAGACTGCTCAAATGGTTTATTTTGGACTCAAATTCACGCCATAACTATGGAATAAACTACAGTGCAGATTGAAACTATGATTATAATTATCACCAACAATTTCGAAAGCTGCGTTTTTTTGTCAATGATTGAGATGATAAATTTTGAGTAAGAAAAAAAATTGCTCGATAATCTGGACATTTATTTACGTTTTCAAAATAATTTTAATCGACAGTGTAGACCATGTGTCTAATCCGTCATGTCGATTTTTTAAGATTCCAACAGAGATGCTGCAAAATTGCAAAATATAAGAGAATTTTCTGTTGCATTTTTGTATCTTTAGAATGGCGCATAAATTATGTAAGAGTAAAACCAAAAGTTGCAGAATAAAAGCTGCCTCGCATATGATTTTTTGATAAGCGTAGGAGCGTTAAGCATCTTCAGAACTCTGATATTTATTGAATAATCGATTCTGCCAAAAACGATTGTCATTTTTTTTTTTTCATTATGAGTTGTGCGTATTCTCCTCATAAACATACATTATATTTAATTTAAATCTTTGTTAATTTCTGTTCGTATGACATTTCTCAATCTAGCATGTTATGTTCATGTTTTTCTGCATTTGTTTTTACTTTGGAATTACTTGATTATAACCTACACACTTAGAAATTATGAATTTTACACGAGACGTAATTCCTGTTTGTAAAAAGTCGGGGAACGTAAAGAAAGATTTCGTGTAAAATTATGTCTCCTGAAACTGACAAATACGCAAATCGACGAAAAATGTGTTTGATTGAATTTATTTTCTCATCTCTTTGAACTCATTCTCATGTGCTAGAGGACGCTTGCATGTGTCGGTCTCAGGGAACAGAAATGTACATGACATTTTGGTAGTGTGTATTTATTATTATTATGCCAGAAACTACCAAGATAAGACATCATAAAACATGTTGAAAACATGTTATTCAAAGTATCTTGAGAACGTATTATTAGTCCTAAATCGGTATCTAAAAACTTCTTGTGTGACCTTAAAGATGTTTCAAATATATCGATTTTTTGCACTGTCTTGGTCATATAAGAAACCAAAAATAAGTTATGTGTACTAGAAAAATACATGCGATCATGTCTTAGAGATGAATTTTTGATCATTACATAACAAGTTGTGTTACTTGGGGCATTATCCAAAATTATGTAAACATTTAAATCAACTTATTTTTCCATTCTTTTTTCACGATTTTGGGTAATTTGTGTATTGGATTGGGCTGGGTTTGGAATTCAAACCTTGGAGTGTGATAAAAAAGTGTAAGATAATCGTGGTGGTATTTATTTTGCATAATGCATTCAAGCAATTGAAAAGAAATACATTATTTTCAAAAAGTATTACCGCCTCAGTTATTTCACACTACACAGATAAAAAGAAATTGAATACATTGAATTTTCTGCGTTATCTAATGCACATAAAGAGAATACTAGATTTGTCAGAAAATAATGGGATATTTCATGTAAAGTTAAGTCGGATAACGCCTGAATCTAGCCTGTTGTATGAAAGACTGGGAACATTGTTGTATGGCACATGAAAGATTGCAAGCAATTTAATTGATTACGCCTCCTTTGGCTTAGAATTAAACGAGGGGAAATTTTACGCGCTTGTTAAAATTCATTATTTTTTTCTGTGTAGGTTTCGGTATTTTGAACGCAATACGGAAAATACTCAAGTGTTTAATCAACCAAAATGATATTCGAGCAATCTTCTGCAATGTTGATTATTGATTATTATGACACACAGATAAAAAGAAACATTGAATTTTCTGCGTTATTTAATGCACATAAGGGAATGCTGGATTGGGCAGAAAATAATGGGATATTTCATATTTGTTTTAGCCAAATTACGCCTGAATCTAGCCTGTTGTATGAAAGATTACAAACATTTTTTTATGGCGCATGAAAGATTGCAAACAATTTCGTTGTTTACGCTTCCTTTGGCTTGAAATTAAACGAGGGGAAATTTTACGCGCTTGTTAAAATTCATTATTTTTTTCTGTGTGCAAACGTCCTTTAACACATAAGAATGAGTTGAAAGAGATGAGAAAATAAATTCAATCAAACACATCTTTCATCAAATTGGGTATGTGTCAGTTTCAGAATACATTATTTTACACGAAATCTTTCTTTACGTTTCCCGACTTTTTGCAAATATGAATTACTTCTCGCGTAAAATTCATAATTTCTAAGTGTGTAGAAATTTTCATTTTCATTTTGCAGCATTTGGTGGGGCAATAAGAGCGCAAGTCAGTCCAAAGCCGATGATGGAGGAGGGGTAATGGCGAACTAGTCTATTCAGACCACATGAACTCCATGGGAAGGAACAAGGATAGGTTAGGGTAGGTGGTTAAGGTAGGGCGTTTCGGACCGGTTAAAAATTCTGCAAAAAAAAAGAAAAAATCATAAAATCGTTAATTTACAATTCCGCATTACAATGCTACACGGCACATCCCGAAAAGATAGAGAGAGTCATTTCCTGTAGTTTGTATCAATGTGACCAAGCTATTTCAGATGCCACTGTAAATTTCATGTTGTTTTTACGCTACAAGTTGCTATATAAAAGTAACATCTCTCTATGATTTGCTATATTTTGAAAGTCGGCTGTCGTCTACCGCACATATATAAATATAAATTTATATTAGAATTAGAATTGCAATTTAGGTATGTTTGGTGTTTAGTCAATGACAATCAATGAATAAAAGACAATAAAAGAATTGCCACGCCAATGAAAAGTGCACCTCCTGTCATGTCCCTTAACTACTTGATGTCAGGCGTCTACAAACTGTTTCTAGCCTCGTCTAAGCGTAAATTACGGCAAAGCCCTCCGGTAGCACACCTCTTTCATTCTGAACAAACCCACCCATGACAAACCCCAGTGATACGACACTCCGAGTTCTACTCCGCATCCTACAAAACCACAACACTTATGGCCACGGTCTAGAAGTCCACTGCATAGTAAATTCTATGAGACAGTTCAAACTTCAACCCCAAATTGAATATTAAACGTTTTTAAAATTGAATAAATCTATCTATGATAAATTTTTTGTGATTTGCGGCCCAACCCGCCAATATCACACTCAACTTTAGTGCCTGTACACATGCGTGCTACAATGCGGCTATTAAATAGACAGAGGGGCGAGTGTGATATTATCACTACTTTGTGTGGCTGGACCTTTGGCTCTCATTAGAGAAGAAGGTCATACAATGACATGACCTAGCGACATCTATCATAAATCAGCTATCTCCAATGCATCATTAACATGAGATTGGGCCCTCCCACCAGCGTCCAGGTACAAAATCCAGCCATGGAGAGGGTATAATTTCTAAGTGTGTAGAAATAAATGCTAATCTTCAGTTTCGTCAATTTTGGGTAATTTTTCCGATACACCACACAATAATATCAATTACAACCTACAAAAATATAATGAATTTTAGTAACGTAATACTTGATACCTGAAACTATTTTTAGATCTGATTTGAAATAAACAGGACTCTACACAGAAAAAAATAATGAATATTAACAAGCGCGTAAATTTTCCCCTATTTTAATTCTAAGCCAAAGGAGGCGTAAACAACGAAATTGCTTGCAATCTTTCTTGCGGCATACAACAATGTTTGCAATCTTTCAAACAACAGGCTAGATTCAGGCGTTATCTGGGTTAACTTTACTTGAAATATCCCATTATTTTCTGCCAAATCTAGCATTCCCTTTATGTGCATTAGATAACGCAAAAAATTCAATGTTCCTTTTTATCTGTGTAGTAAAAACAAACAGGCAACACACTTTTTTTCATTACATGAAATAAAAGTACAGAAAAACATTAAAAACAACTGTATAATTTCATTCAAGTCTTGCTCCTTTAGTTTTATTTCCAAATTTTTTTGATTTTGGTTTGGACTCCACTCATATAGTTTTGTCACATTTCATGAAGCCACAGACCAATTCTTTTTGAACTCACAACTTGATTTATAGGTGCTCGATCTCAAGTCGCACCCCCTTACTTTGCTGTTGCCAAAATAACAACGCCAACCATCGGTTCCTTGTTTAAGCTGGCAGTCTTTTGTGATCATTTGACTCGTGGAGGCGTGAGGTAGGATTTTGTGAACACTAGATGCCGATCGCACCCTCCTTCAATGTTGTCAACTCACCATTTGAAGCCCTTAAAAGCTTCTGATATACCACTTGATTCCCCCTTGTCGATGAAGATCAAAGGGGTTTTGCCGGAATGAGTAATTCCAGCCAAAACCATGACAGAAGCGGGATGACGACTCTTTGAAATACTTCCACGATTTTTGGAAGCAGCAGGAAGCAACTGCCGATCATTTTGGTGTTTGTGATGCTGCTCGATTGTGAAAACTTTTTCATCGGTGAACAACACTGACCGATAGTGGCCCTCGAATAAGCGGTCCAGGAGAACCTTTGCTTTTCTCAACCGGTTTGCTTTCATGGTGTCATTAGAGTAGTGGTTCTTGCCCAGTTTATATGATTGAAGCTTTAAATCATCGTGAACTATAGCTCCAACGGTAGATTTTAAAATGTTCAGTGATTTCGCGAACATTCAGATGTAAATCGAAGAATTTCGCTTGATTCTGCGCCGGATAATCTCGCGCCTTTGTGGAGTCCGAACGGTGCGCTTTTTTCTTCTCCCTACGCGGTCATCTTGCGTTTCAAGCTGTTGGTATTGTTTAATTGCGTCACTCACTGTAGATTTTGCCATATTCAGGGTCTTTGCAATCACTGAAACAGTTTTTCTTTTTCGAAACAATTCAATTTCACCTGCGCGCAACTCATTCCTCTTCATTTTGAATGAACTAGATATCACAACTGTACCAAACTTTCTGCGTATAAAGACAATGGGTCAAGATGTTAAACCATGTAGGTATGCTTAATTTAATCCACTAGGTTGTATTGAGGCATGCCGACAAAGCTATACGGATAATTTTCATACACCCTGTAGATCATCATTATTTTTCCTTCTTGTCTTTACTGCCTGTTCTTTAGTGTTGCCATTTAATAGCCGTATATTGTTGAATATTTCACATAACGAATGGTCTGCTGATTCTAGAGCTATAAGGTTTCCAATTATTTATTACTAACTAGCTGAACCCGGCAACTAAATGAAAATTGAATAGAACTGGCGCGTTTGTGGTTGTTTTCAGCATGAGTTTATTTTCAAACTTTTATCAGGACATGCTTCTTACCCGAGAAATACACATTTTGTGTTTAAGTTACCTAAATAATTCTCATGTTTGGTTGAAATTTGAGTTTCATTTGTATGAGAGCCCCCCCACCCTTCCAAAGTGGGAAGGGTCTCAAACTACCATATAATCATTGCCTTTAAAACTCTCCACATGCCAAATTTGGTTTCATTTGCGTGATTAGTTCTCGAGCTATGCAGAAATTTGTGCTCACGCACCATTAGCCGGGAATGGTTTCAAAAATATTG
>JAHHFK020003000.1:0-25367 GCA_024533555.2 Aedes koreicus
TGGAGAAATAGTTCCGACGGTATTTAGAAGTATAATTTTTAGCGATTTTTCTTAGGAGATCTGTAAAAAAAATTGTGCTAAACATATGATTAATACCAAAATAACTTCAACAAATATATTGCATCTGTTGCTTAAAGCCAAAGAAAAAACGAAGAAAATTTTTGCTCAGTGGTGAAAATCGGTTGAAAAATGAGGAAGTTATGCTGGTTTTTGGAAAAAGTGCTGAAATGCGGGAAAAAACAGAAATTCGAATTAAATACGCCCATCTCTCTCTCTCTCTCTCTCTCTCTCTCTCTCTCTCTCTCTCTCTCTCTCTCTCTCTCTCTCTCTCTCTCTCTCTCTCTCTCTCTCTCTCTCTCTCTCCCCCCCCCACACACACACACACACACACACACACACACACACACACACACACACACACACACACACACACACACACAAGATTTGGTTTACCTACTGTTCTATTGTTTGGTAAGATATTCTGGCACCTAATTTTAATAGCTATTGGTAACCCTTCAAAACAAAACAAATTGTGACAGTTCGTTGTTCAGTTATCGGAGTGAGAAAAATGTGCGCTGCAAAACGGGAATTCAAATGCAAAAATGATCTACAAAATTGTTGTTATACCTGTGGCGTCTACATTTTTACGACACCGGTTAAATTCACTGCTTCTCTTCAATCTGCTTTCCGTTTTTATTTTGATATTTGTCCGGAGAATCTGGATAAACCATGGGTGCCTAAAGTTCTGTGTAATTCGTGCAAAGCATGCCTGGCTAGGTGGATAGCAGGTAAAAGGTATGTTTGGCTTACCAGTGGTCCCATTCAAATTTGTTATATACTCTCATATCTGTCACTATAAAGCCGCTATTTGTCCTTTGATAAGCCAGTTATTTGGAATGAACCTCTTTGCCATGCTACGGTTTGTTATTTCTGCCTCACCGAAGTTCAACAACATGGCCGCTATAACTCGGTGCAATATGCTGATTTGCAATCCCTAGAAAAACCAACTCCACATTCGAATTCAAACCGGAACCCTGTTTGCCCAAAACGAAAAAGGGAGTCTTCATTTGAAGATACTGCCCAGCTGGTTAACGAGGACGCAGATCAAAGCGACACAGAATTTGAAACAAAACCATTATTATTTTCCCAGGCAGAACTCAATGATTTGGTACGTGATTTGGAATTGTCGAAACAGAAATCTGAACTGCTTGCATCACGCTTAAAAGAAAGAAAGTTATTAGAGCCTGGTGTGACAATTTCTTTCTACAGAAATCGTGATGAACAATTCGCTAAATACTTCTCCAAACATAATATCGCTAGTCTTTGCCGAGATGTAAACGGTTTGTTCGAAAAGTTTAGGGAGCATCACAATCCAAGTGAATTGCGTTTGTTTATCGACAGCAGTAAACTGAGTTGGAAGGCTGTTTTACTGCATCAAGGAAACAGGAAACCCTCGATACCGCTAGCTCATGCTGTTAACATTAAGGAATCGTATGAACCAATGGCGCTGCTGCTGAATTTGATAAATTATAAGCAACATTCTTGGAAGATTTGCTCCGATCTTAAGGTTGTTGCCATGTTGACTGGATTACAACAGGGGTACACAAAATACATGTGCTTTTTCTGTAAATCGGACAGCCGAGCACGTAAGGAGCATTACTTTCAAAAAGACTGGCCAACGAGGACAAGTTTGACTCATGGGAAAGAAAACCTGAAATGTGTTCCTCTCGTGGATAAAGATCAAATTATTCTCCCACCGTTACATATAAAACTTGAACTCTTCAAGAATTTTGTAAAAGCGTTAGAAAATAATGGACCTGCATTTGAATATCTGAAATCAGTATTCTCACACATACCGAATGCAAAGATTAAGGAAGGTGTTTTCGCGGGTCCTCAAATAAAAAAAATGATTGAGCACAAACATTTCTTTGCAGTTTTGGCTCCTGATGAGCAAGAAGCGTGGAAATCATTTCGACTGGTTGTTACGAATTTTCTAGGAAACACTAAAAGTGCGGATCATGTTGAAGTTATTGAGAATTTGCTAGAAAACTATAAGAAAATAGGTAATATTAAATCTAAAAATAACTTATCAAGCTACCCATGTTTCATGTACATAGTTTATAACTCCTTGCTCTTCATGACTATAGGTGTGAACATGTCATTCAAAATCCATTTCCTCCACTCACATTTGGATTTCTTCCCACCGAAAAAAAGAACGACGATGATGATGATGATGGTCCTGCCCTTACCCCTACAAAGGTTTGAGCTAGACGATTTTATCTCTAAGATAATTAATTTGGTAACAATTCAAACCAGTTATGCAAAAAAAAAAACGAACTGATTTCATCTACAGATATAAATTTCTTCAAAAGTATCCATTTGCTTCACAGCGACATAATCGTGAAAAGCTTTGATGTTAACCACAAAAATTCGCAAGTATTCCTAGCGATCAGGACATTCTGTTGCAATTCAGATCACAGAATCCAGTAAAAGGACATTATCAAAAGACAAGCCAATATCCGATCCTGCCCGTTACAGAGCCAATGCAGTTCCAACACTAATGGAGCCGCCAGCTTAGTTTAGGGCTGGTCAAGAATATCTCACCAGGGATGTAAAGAATGTTTCCAAACCGAAAAAATCCTGGACCGGCATTAGTCAAACTTTTACTTTCAACCACAAAAGAATTGACGAAGAATTCCCCGACATTCAGCCAGACAACTCGCTACTATTTCATAGTACCATCTAAAGCATCAAAGGCCAATTTTTTTTTAACGAATTAAAAAAGAAGTCCATCATATCTGTATACCGCGCGCGAGGCTCAAACAATTGTAGACTACTTTCTTTATTTATTTTTTTAAACTAACACAACATTATACAAATTTCCATCATCATCACTGTGACGAACAAAATAGTGAGTATTGTAGTATTGTAAACGTGAAAAAATAAAATTTAAACAATAAAATAGCCAACTCATTACAATCCGATTGTAAAGAACTTCGTTAGATACATTCTTAATTCTTACAAAAAAAAAGCAACATAACTGTACGAGAAATGGTCTACACAAAAAAATCCGTTTAATAATAGTAAAACATCGTCAGGTACAATCTTCATAAATATTTGCAAAAAAATTTCGCTTGCTGCTCAGAATACAGTTTTAACGTGTGAAATACAAAGTCTTTTAAATTCTGAAAGTGTTGGTGCACGTTTAATGTGTCTTGGCATCGAATTGTAAACATTTATTCCTTTAAAATATAATGAGTCTTTCAATTCGATCACACAAATATCGAGGAAGCTAACCATTAACTACTTTAAAAATGAACACCATAGTTAAATACACAATTCTTTGCTTCACTGATAGCCATTGTAAAGCGTCTAACATAAAAGTCGAGGAAGTGAATCTGTTACATCTTAAAATCAAGCGCATTATTTTATTCTGCAAACGCTGTCCGCGAAGGTCTTGGTTTTTTAAACAAAAATTTTATTTTTTTTCCGCTAGTTTAGTAATACGCCTTTGTGAAAAGTTTGACAAGTCCCATTTTAGTTGAAAGTGTAAAAAGTTAAACAAGAATGGTTATCTTTTTGTCTCCGTGTACTGTCTGACAGCACTTGTTTTCCGACTGCAACGTCTGCAACTCTCGAACAGGGAGAAAAAGAGACAAATAGTTTTCTGTTTTATGCGTCGGCTCTCTGCCGCGAGAGCAACACTCCCAACACAACAAGCAAGTCAATTGAGTATTTTGGCCTTCAATCGGAGCACACTACTGCACGATCTTAAACGAAGAACTGAGAGCAAGAGGGAAACAGATTAGTGGCAGACGGAAAACAAACCATCACTAATTCATGTGTGCTAGATTGAGAAAGACGATCAAACGTCAAAAAGTGGCAGCAATGAATGAGCATCTCTTGCTCTGTCCCTCTGTACAACGAAGTGTAGCCATTCATGGCTTGTTTTCGTCGGAGGATTACAACGAGTGATTATTTCTGCAAATACTGCAAATTTGAATCGGTAATTTAGCCTTGAAAATAAAAATAAACATGGAACGTAAAAGAACTCAAAATTAACGATTTATCGCAGGTAGTCGCAGTCATGTTAAAGAAAAGAAAGTATTCCGAAGAATACATTAAGTACGGATTTACGATACTATCGGTTAATGGAGTCGATAAACCACAGTGTGTATTGTGTAACGTTGTGTTGAGTGTTGAAGCTATGAAACCGTCAAAACTGAAGCGACATTTGGACACGAAACATTCCGAGCATAACACCAAGGATGTGGCATTTTTTCGACGCCATGAAGCTGGCCTCAAACGGCAGCGATTGGATGCTACAGGTAGCATCCAACAACAAAGTACTGCAGTTGTGCAGGCATCATATGAGGCAGCATTGGAAATTGCGAAAAACAAAAAACCACACACAATCGGAGAAACTCTCATCAAGCCCAGCATGCTGAAAATGGTGAGTTTAGTTCTTGGGGAAGCAAGTGCGGCCAAAATGCGGCAAGTCTCACTGTCGGACAACACCGTTCAAAGACGAATCGCCGATATGTCCGAAGATGTTAAAGTGCAAATTTTGGAAGAAATCAAGCAATCCCTTTGTTTGCAATTCAACTGGACGAATCTACGGATGTCAGCTCATGTGCGCAACTTATGGTATTTGTGAAGTACGTTAACTCTGGCGATTTGAAGGAAGAGTTTCTTTTCTGTAGCGATTTGGAAACTACTACCAAAAGTGATGATATTATGGCTAAAATCAAGACATTTTTTGAATCGGGTGGCTTACAGTGGGAAAAAGTCGGTGGAGTTTGCACCGATGGCGCTCAACAATGCTTGGTAAGAAATCAGGATTTCAGAAAAAGGTCAAAGACCTTGCTCCACACGCCAAAGGTATTCATTGCATGATTCATCGATATGCCCTTGCCAGCAAGACCCTGCCGGAACCATTGTTAAAGGTACTTGATTCGGTCATCAAAATTGTGAACTATGTTAAATCTGGGGCTCTAAACACTCGTTTATTCAAAGAACTCTGCAAAGAAATGAATGCAGATCATGAGGTTCTTCTTTTCTACACTGCCGTGCGCTGGTTGTCGAAAGGGAATGTTCTCAACCGAGTTTTTGAATTGAAGGACGAGATCAAAATGTTTTTGGAAAATCAAGGGAAAAACGACTTGCTTGCTAATTTCAGTGACGATGGTTGGCACATGCGCCTTGCTTACCTAGCAGATATTTTTGAACATCTGAATTCACTGAACTTGAAGCTACAGGGAAAGCAAACCAATCTAATTCACTTTCAAGACAACCTTCAAGCATTCGTGGCAAAGCTGAAAAACTGGCGCCGAAAGGTTAGTTCTGGAAATGTTGCCATGTTCGATAGGCTCAGCAGTACGACTGACAAAGGAGCGAACGAGCTGGATTCGGTTTTGAAATCAGAAATTATTTCTCATCTTGACTCGCTGGATGAACAATTTGAGCGCTACTTCCCTGAGCTAACGCAAGAAGATGCTGCTTTAGTCCGGAATCCGTTTTCTTCTTCGCTGGATGTGGCTAGTCTTCCTGACGAAATACAGGACGAATATTTGGACCTGAGAAATGATTCCTCATCTCGTGATTTGTTCCGTGAAAAAGATTTGAACCAGTTCTGGTGTATCATGTACGAGTCGTATCCCAAAGTTGCTTTGCTGGCATTGAAGATCCTTGTCCCGTTTGCTTCTACGTACCTCTGCGAGAGCGGATTTTCAACTCTTCTCCAAATAAAGACCAAGACCAGAAACAGATTGAACGTTGAGGATGATATGAGATTGGCATTGTCGCAAACACAGCCCCGTATTACGAAACTAGTTGCTCAAAAGCAGGTGCAACAATCGCACTGAATCAGTTGTTTCCTGTTATTGACATGTTATTTTGAAATAAAACGAATATCTAACAGTAACAGATCAAATCAATTGTTTTTATTTATCTCAACGAAATTTATTCACGGTACTTTCCAGGGGGCCGCGAGACATCCAATTGTTCACAAAAGGGGCCGTGGAGCTGAAAAGGTTGGGAACCAGTGACGAAACCTGCGTTTACAATCTTTCTTTATAAACCGGCACTCAAGGACCAACTACGGCAAACACGAACCTGTGCTAAGCATGTGTCGCGTTTTCAACAGCTGTTATAACGTGTTTAATTTTAATGTATCCCGTGATGTTAATAAGCGTTGTTTCCGAAGATGTATGTGTTAGTTATTGTATGTAATTAAGTGTTATCTAGTTGTCATTCGGATAAACATTTTTATCTGTTGACGAAAAAATAAATAAATAAATCTAATAAAGCAAATGGAACCAAATTTGGCTTGCGGGGATTTTAAAGGCAATAAATGTTTCTTCAGTAGTTCGAGACCCCTCCTCTCTCTCTCTGACAAATGAAGCACAAGTTTCTGCATAACTCTAGAACTAATCAAGTAAATGGAACCAAATTTGGCAGCTAGAGGTTTTTGAAGGCAAGAAATGTTTCTAAGTTGACTCGAGCCCCTCTCTTCTCTGAAAGGAGGGCTCATATACAAATGAAACACAAATTTCTGAATAACTCGAGAACTTATCAAGTTCATGGAACCACATTTGGCAGGTGGAGGTTTTTGATAGCAAGAAATGTTTCTATTGGGGTTTGAGACCCCTCCGCCTTCTGGAAGGGAGACTCCCATAAAAAGCAAATTTCTGCATAACTAGAGAACTAATCAAGTAAATCAAACCACTTTTAGCATAAGTGGGTTTTGGAGGCTAGATTTCTATATACATAAAAATGAATTTCTGTCTGTCTGTCGGTCAGACCCTTATGAACTCGGAAAGTTCTGAACCGACCAGAGTGAAAATTGATATGAAGGGGTTTTTGGAGCTGGGGAAGGTTTTTATGATTAATTTGAGACCCCTACTCTCTCAGGCGGGGGCGCTCTCATACAAATGAGACACAAATTTCTTCATAACTCGAAAACTAATAACTAACTAATCAAGCAAATCGAATCAAATTTGGCATGTGGGGGTTTTGAAGGCAAGAATGTTTCTATGGTGGTTCAAGACCCCTCCCCTTTCTGATGGGGGGGGGTCTTGGAAACAAATGAAACTCAGATTTTTATTATAATCGAAGAGCCCAGTGTGATGGTTCGAGAACTAATCAAGCAAATGGAACCAAATTTGGCATGTGGGCAATGTGGCATGTGGCAATGATTGTATGGTGGTTTGAGAAATCCCCCCCCCCCCCCCCATACAAATGAAACACAAATTTCTACCAAAAATGAGAATTATCCAGGTTACTTAAACACAAAACGTGTATTTCTCGGGTAAGAGGCATGTTTTGATAGAAGTTTGAACCCCTGCTTATTCAAGAAAAAAAACTCATTTCGAAAAAAACCATAAACGTGCCAGTTTTATTAAATTTTCCTTCGTTTGCAGCGCACGCACCAGTTTCAGCTAGTTTTCCATAAATAAATTGCCAATGATCCATAAAGGTATGATTAATGAACCCTAAGCTTATAATAATGATACATAGTAAATCAGCTTTGTTCGCTAAACCATATGGTATGATCCATAAATAATGCCTGCATTTTTCCAGGCTGGGGCACTTTCGCTCCCGCGTGGTTGCGCCCACCGGCCGGCAACCGACTGCCTAGTACACCACTGCATAATTAATGGCTGCCTAGCAACTGTTGCCACCGCCAGCTGTCAAATCCAACGTTGACGCCTTGCCGTACTGCTGAATGAAACTAGTGCACTATCCAGGGTACATGCCATCGCCAGCTGCCAATCAATACTGGCCCGGTGCTCCGCACAGCTCCACTACAGCAACACGAATGAGAAAATTTCGCAGGTGTACCCGTTTTGTATCGTTCACTGCTGCATGTGAGTCCTCCCTTGCTCAAATTTGAAATCTGTGATAGGATAGGTACTGTGCATTTAGTAAATTTAGGCCTGCAAAACAAAATTATAAGACATCACCTTTTATTTTCGTTATTTTCAATAGTTTAACATTGTTTTTTTTTTAAATCATTTATTTGTACAGGCTCAATCGAATCAACTTTACAGAGCCAAGTTTTCATATTTATATACATCAATTATCTTAAAACTAATGTTAAGGGAATAGAACCGATTACTCGCGGCCGTCTCGAGGTTAATAGGAATAAAAATTGTATGGATGGGGAAATAGGCGGGAATTTGAAGTGTGGTTTACAAAGCACGTTTATTTTAAACTCGGAATTGGATAAAAACTTATAACTATACAACTTTTGGTTTTCTTTTGACTTTAACATTTTTGAGAATGAAAAAAAAACACACAAACACAGAAACTTAAAACTTAAAGTAAACATACAGGTTAAACTAACTACAATCTAAGGCTAATGTTAGTCAAAAACACATAAATGAGTTTCATAAACTCCAGATCACGTACAGCCAAAATATCTCGAACCGGTACATTGGGTTGTCTACCTCGAGCCCGAATGGAATCATAAAGCTCAGATCTGACTCCACGATGCTCAGCACATGACTAAATAATGTGATCTGCGTCCTGGTAACCTTGTCCACATTCACAGAGATTACTGTCGCTCAGCCCAACCCGGTATAAATGAGCGTTCAAAGAATAATGATTGGACATGAGGCGAGCATGACACGAATGAAGTCTCGACCCACATCCATCCCCTTAAACCAGGATTTCTTCGACACCTTTGGGATGATAGAATGTTGCCATCGCCCCAAATCTCCTTTACTCCATTTATACTGCCAGCTGACGAGTGACTGTTGACGAAAAATAGTAAAAAATGCATTAAAGGCGATTTGTCGATCGTAAATATCGCCTTCCATAGCGCCCACCTTTGCAAGCGAGTCCGCTCTCTCATTGCCCAGAATTGAACAATGAGATGGGACCCATACAAAGGTGATGATAAAATAACGCGAAGATAAAGCACTTAGAAGCTCCTGTATTTTCATGAGAAAATACGAGGAGTGTTTTACCGGCCTCAATGAGCGAATTGCCTCTATAGAACTGAGACTATCCGTGAAGATGAAGTACTGATCTGGTGTTAGTGAGGCAACAATTTCGATCGTAAAATGTATTGCCGCTAAATCAGCGACATATACGGAACAAGGAGCTTGAAGTTTACGATTGGCGCTATAAATTTCATTAAATATACCAAAGCCTGCTGACTCCTCTATCAATGATCCGTCAGCAAAAAACGATTTAGTGGAATCAACTTGGCCAAACTTTGCAGCAAATATTACCGGAGCAATCATAGGACGATGAGGAGTTTAACATTGTTAACGGATAATTTTTGAGAGTTGTACGCGGGAAAATTTCCAACCGATTGATGTAAAAATCTTGTAAATCTATAGAGCATTTAGTATAACTTCCTAAAGCGTTTAATTTGTAACAATATTTCGTGACGGTCGCTTATTTATAGATTTTAAATTTACACCTTACCCTTGCCGTAAGACGTAGTCTACGTCAAAATAGGCGCAAAAATTAACGTTGCTAAACCGCCCGTTAGATATGCAACCTGCATTACAAATCTCTGTACACCACGAGGTGAATACATCTGAAATTATGTGCCAGCCTATCACGAGCGCATGCGCGTTTTCTTCGTTTGTTGATTTTGACCAGCAAATGGCCGTTCTCTACATTGCACTAGTCTTCTTTTTTTTCATTCCACACTCTGCCAATAAAGACTGTATTCGATGAAATTTGGACACACAAAATAGGTCACCAAAAATTTTCCTTGAGCCCCATTCTTTTCAAACTTTCTGGAAATAAAGTACTACTAAATGGTTTGACTTATAACTGACTTAGTTTTGACATCATTGGTTTATTGAACCTCTTTTCCCAACCCAAATGCCCGCACCTTTGCCTTGACCCCTTTCATCAAATTTTGGGCAATGATAGGACCGACTTGCTTACTTACTTTGAACCACAATTTCTTTAGTTCAAGTTCATTTTCTATCAGTTTAAGAGTTTTAACGAGCTTTGCCTTCATGATTGCCCAAAATTTTTCAATTGGGCGAAGTTCCGGAGTGTTTGGAGGGTTGACGTCTTTTGGTACAAAAACTACATTATTATCTTTGTACCAGTCTAAGACGGGCCGGGCATAGTGGCAAGATGCCCAATCCGGCCAGAACAGTGTCGGGCCATCGTGAAATCTCAAGAAGGGCAGAAGTCGTTTTTGGAGGCATTCGTCCTTGTAGATTTGTCCGTTGACGGTCCCAGAGGTGATGAAGTGCTGACTCATTTTGCCACATCCGCAGATCGCTTGCCAGACAAGGAATCTTTTGGCGAATTTCGACAGTTTCTTCTTCCGTACACTCTCCGGAACGGCCAACTTAGAGGTGGCGACGTAGTGTTCCTGTCCTGGCATTTGTTTGGTGTCGGCTTTAATGTAGGTCTCATCGTCCATCACAATGCAGAACGGTTTTGTGAGCCACTCCCTGTACAGTTTTCTTGCACGAGTTTTGGCCACCGAGTTCTGTTTATCGCTCCGGTTCGGTGCCTTCTGGACCTTGTACACATGTAATCCAGAACGTGTCATTGTTTTCTGCACACAAAAAAACTGAAACTTTCGCCTTTTTCACAACATCCCTGATCGAAATGTTGGGATAACGCTTAAATTGGTTCAATACCATCCTAGCCTTCTCCGGATTTGATGTGCCACGTTTTTTGTCACTACCATTTTTCCGCTTGGTTGTCTTACGGTCCTTGAACGTTTTGATCACATGAGATTCGGTTGAATGTGCGATTCCGAGCTGTTTTCCGATCCATCGATGAAAAGCGTTTGGGTTTTCGAAGTGAGTGCCCAAAATTTGTTCGAAGCCATCACTGAAATCACTCGACCGATTTTCACGAAACTTATTACACAATTGACACAACATAATGAAATACATTCAGTTAAAATTTCAATAATTTCTACCCACACGCTAAAAAGTTACGAACAATTGTGTGTGTCCAAATTTCATCGAATACAGTCTTTAATGCAAATCCCCGCTATGAGGCGACTCTATATCGAGCTTCAAAACTGCTAATAATCATCGATTCACTCGCGACAAAGCGGAACAACACTCTAATTTTATAATGTATGCCCATGTGTCACAATGTTACCACTAATAACCAAAACTAAGCTGATTTAACTCTTCTTCCGGGTGCGAGGGCGAAGCACAAAAAAACAAAAAAACGGGGAAATACTACCGACAATCACACATTTTGGGAGGGAATCGATTGTGCTGACTACGTGTTACACAAAACAAGCGGAGATTTTATGATTTCACTGTTAAGTTTAAGTTAAATTACGAATTATTGTTTGATTTTTTTTTCGCGAAAACGACGCAGCAAAAACAAAACACGCCAGTTTTGATGAACAACAACATAAGTTGCCACGATAATTAAAAGTGTACTTTTAGTCGTTTCTCTTTGATTGAAAGTGATTGAAGTCTAAGAGTGAATTGCGGCAAAACCCGCCAGTATCACACCTGATGTTAGTGCCTTTATATAAACGTTCTACGACGTGGCAGTGAAATAAATGTGCAGAATATGTGATACTTTCACTACTGGTCAAATTCTTGGTCTCACATGTATGTTTATAGCATGAGATAAGCCCTCTCACCGTCGACAAGGTGAAAAATTTGACCCGCGAGAGGGAAGTTCAATCGGGTGTAACTTGCTTAGAAACTTTATTTCAACGGGTGTTCAATCAAACCATGTCTCCACCACCAACGAAAGACGGAACCAACCCATCCGGCGAGCTAAATTAATTTGATGTATCACGCCAATCGTCAATAACATTCGAAACGGGTCCAGAGATGAAGAAAAAACCGTCCGTTCCCGGTTTTACTCGGAAATTTCGTTACACATTTTACAGCCGCTTCCTCTCGCCACGATCAACAACAATGAAACGAGAATAGGTGGCCGCCAACAAGTGTCGGACCACACGGGATGCTGGCGCTGATTTCCTCCCCTGATTTCGGCATGACAAATTGCCGACACGACGCAGAAAGACCACACAAATCACGTGTCAACTAGGGGGTTAGCAATCGGCCAACATGGTGGCAGCACTCATTTTCGGATCGAATCAGAATCCAAGCAATCGAAACCACCGACGATGACGTTGCAGATTCCTCCTACGTCACACGTCACTAGTCGATAAACATATTTGACCGACAAGTGAAAAATGAAAATAGCCCATAAATAAAGTCAACGCGTTATGTGTTTATGATTTCAGCTTGTATCGCTACAAATGCACACACAAACACACGGACGCCGGATTTCGCCTCGATCTAGTTGTTCTATTTTGGACCGATATGCTACAGTTGGAAGTGTCGCTTCTTCTGTGGTCGGAAATTCGCGCACATGCTGAACAGAGAAAAAAAATAAAAAACGATTGCCGAGTGAAATTAGCATGTCAGATGTCGAAGCAAGCGCGGAAGAAACTTTATGGCAAATGTTTGTTGAGTTGATGGTCGTGTCGGGAGGATTCACCAGCGGTCGTCCGCGTGAATTATGGCCGGCAGATATTGCCCATTAGTGGGTCGAGATTTGTTTTTGGCCGTGCGGAGGATGGATAAGGATTATTTTTTATGAAAACGATGATGTGCCTGGTGGGCTGGCTGAGGATTAAAGTGAAGCACTACGGAAGTGATCACGGTGTGTTTAATCTTCTTTTAAAACTGTGATATGATTAGTATATTCGACCATAAAGCAATTTGGCTCCGTGAAGTTTGAAATGGACAACCATTCCCACACGTTGCATGATATTCATTAGCTTCTGCCGGGGGGGATAAGCCAGGATGATTGACAAGCCTGAGAATGGAGAATTACTCGGATGACCAGAAATTCACCGCAAAGAAAGCGATGAAGCAGAGATGAAAGAATCCGTATTTATGTGGCTCTTTTCTCCAATCACATTTATGACAGTAAGTAATAGCACCGCAGTTCCTGTGAGTGATTCGAGAGCTTGCAACGTGTCTCATCTTTCATCTACGAGCGCACCGAGTAATCAGGCTACCGCTAGTTCACGAAGGGATTAAAGAGTTGAGCAGCAATAAATCTTTCACGCTTCAATGGAGAAACAATCCGCTTACCATTCGAAGCGGAGCCTACGTCTTGAAGGCAGCCCTAGTGTACTTATCGTACTGCGTCAAAGGTAAGCTTGACTCGGCAACGAGCAACAGTTGGCAAATCTTGAGCCGAAGCATAGTAGGCTGGCCGTAATGAGAATCCCACACGCTTCCGCTGGCTTGCTGCGATGTCCACGCGTTTATGCGTCGTCATCGTCGTGTGCGATTTTAACATATTTCGGTCGTATTTCTCGCCTCTGCGCGGGAAATATGGTGGCAGCAACCTCATTTCCAGCACGTAACCTAGGCGATCATGGCGGATTAGAATCGGAAACAGGTGGTGTTGAAAAATGAATCCGATCCCGTGGGTGAGCCGAGTCCAAACTTCGATACTTTATCGCATTAGCGCGAGGTTGGAATTCCATCGACGACGCGGTGGTGCGCTATGCATGCTTCCAGTTAGATGACTTGATCGTTTCTTCAATGCTTCCAACGAAACGATATTTATAAACAGTCTAGACTGGTACTTTTGCTCAATTCAACGAGCGAAGGGTTCCGCATTTGAAAGAAAATATAATTAATTTTCGAAAACGCTATGTACAATGTCTAATCTTTGCTAACGTGTTTACGTTGTTTCAACGGCTGTGAACTCGTGCCAAGAGCGTGTGCCACTTCGTAGGTGGCGCTTCGGAATGACGGTCTCGGATCAAATTCTTACTAACTTGAACAAAATTCAACAGATATATTCGCAGCGACGGGCATGACAAATAAATTATGGATGTTTACCGTTGGGAGAATCGCTGTTTACATTGTTTTGTTATTATTGCTATGTTTTCACCTGTTCCTACTTTTCCACATAATTTCTTCTTAATATGGCTTATATATATATATCGTAAATGCAAAAGTATAATGTTATTTTCTTTCTTCTTTTCTTTATAGGTACTTCCCTAAGATGTCCAGTATTCGATTCGGTTGACGGGAATTGTTCCAGGAATCTCACAAACGGAATCTTAATTCTATGCTATTTGTTGGAACAGCAAAAACCACAATCTCATCGGTAATTACATATATACAGTGTGCAAAATTACGATAAGCGCACAGACGTTTTTGGAAATATAGTGAAGAAAACTGAATGAAATACAATCTAATTAATTTTGTTGTTTTAACATGCTTACATAAAGGTTGTACTCGAATAAAATGCAACACTTTCTTTTGTAAATTGCATGGGTAAATATTTAATAAATATAGGGTATAACTAGTTTAGCGTGTATTGTTCATGATCTTAGAGTGAATACCTCAACTGATCTGAGAAGCAATCGGACCGATTTGGATGATAATCGCTGTGACTAGAGACATCTTTGAAATCTGGTTATGCTCTTTCCTTTTACACCTTTGCCAATTCTACGAAGCCAGTATGTATGTGCCAGGTTTACTACACTGTGTCCAATATATTCTCATACAAAATAAAACTCTGTTTATTTCAAATCGATAATCCAGATTTTATTGATAACTTTACCCATTATATTGCAATATAATACTGATCAACTACAGCATATGTTTTGGAATAACACCGCCTTTAACCTTCTTGACCAGCTCCAGACGTTTTTCGAAACCGTCACAGGCGACACGCACGACTTCCATCGGCATTTCGCCCCAAATTCGTTTGATTACGGTTTTGAATTGGTTCATATTTGACGCCCGGTGGTCATTTACCTTCGCCAGCATGTATGACCATACGAAATAATCCAAGGGATTCAGATCTGGTGAACCGGGAGGCCATTCATTCTTGAGCATGAGCATGAGCATGATTGACCGCCCACGGATGCAATTCCGTTATTGCAAGATCAGCTGTATTTACACAAAGAACCAACAGATGATGTTTGGGACTAACATACATCTTCAATGTGTAAAAACTGGTGACCCATTATAAAGCAATACCGGCGCCGGCCGTGCCCGAATGCTGGTCAATTAGGGAATGGGAAGGAACGTGTTGACATGAGACTCGCTTTGAAGGAAGCCGAGAAATCCTCTGCACTTCCACGAGAAATCACTGGGATGTTGGATAGTTGGGAAAGGGTTAGCAGTAGGGTTCGTTTTGGTTAACAATACGCTGAAAGTACATACCTACACTATCCGCCAAAAGCAATGGACCGCTCCAATGTGACTGAAAAGAGACAAGCATAACGAAAAACAAAACAAAACAAAATACACAAAATAAAATAAAACAGGATATTAGATATTGTCTTCAAAATATGGTAGAAATAAATTATTTGTTGCTTTGCAAACCAGCTCTCCTCGATGTCCTAGATCGCCATGTCCTGTTGGACCCGCAGCTGCTGCCGTGGGCACTCGACCACATCAACCCAGCCGTCGCCGACGTGTCGGAAACCTTCCAGTAGTAACATGATATCTGTGTCTAATACACTCTTCTTGCACCGATTAATTTACAAACTAAGCCCGCACACCGAATCAAAATTCACTTAGGCACGGTTGTGGTACTATTCTTTAAAATTTAGTTCTAGATATTGGCACTTGGTTGCAGGAAACAGAATCAAAAAGAAAAATAAACTCGCTTATGCGGTTTTTTTTTTAATCAGTTCGTTTATTTATTAGGCTCAGGCGTGTGTAACACTTTGCGGAGCCGATATTCAATATTGTAATTAACAATTTTTCTATTTCGATTTTAGTAAAGAGGGATGCCAATTACTCGTGGCTAGCTCGAGGTTAATGGGTCACATTATTGTTTGGAAGGGGCTAGGCAGGTAACTTATTTCAGGTATTTGTTGCTGCTCATGGTTGCGACATCTTCCAAATCCTCGGTCTCTGTAGTCCCTTACAGGAACTAAGCTGCAGATGGGTGACCACAGCTTGCTGGGCAGGTACAAGTAGCACGGAAACAAAAGGATAATATAACTGCGACACAATGGCAGGGAATTTACTAGAGTGAAAGGGAGGGGGTTATGACATTACACTCTTAGATCAGACAAACAAAGGAATTCGTAAATCGCTTGCATGTAGGGAAGATCACGCATTCCCAAAACATCTCTTACTTCGCGGAAGGGTTGTCTACCTCGGGCCACAAGGGTATCCAATAGTCGTGCTCTGGAGGCATCATTACCCGGGCAATGCCAAACCTCGCTTATGCGGTTGCTAAACAATACACACTATCTTCCTCCACAATACCCGCGAACGACGAGACGTTGGACCTGAGCTCGCTTGAGGAAAACTCACCAAGACACAACAGCGCAATTGATTGTATGCAGTTTTTTTGAATGAATCGCGAGCAAGGCGCGATCCCGCAATACGCAACACTCTTCTAACTTCAGCTCACCGGAACGAATTGCACACGCACACTAGTAATCCGAGACGCAGAACAACGCGACGCGCGATGAAGTACTATCGTGCTACTGCTGCAGACGTCGTGCTAGATGATACCGTTTTTGTTGTTGCCGCTGATGCGATGCAAACTACTGCCAACACACACAACCACGTACATCTCTATCTTTATGTTTTGATGAATCGCATCCAGGGTGGGCGAATAAAAAAAAAATCCAATCCACCAAACTCACACCAACACAACTGCGCTTCTCCCAAAAAGTGCAAACGCGAGCGACAGAGAGCTATCAGTTCAGCGCGAGAGGGAGAGGTTGAGCGAAACAAATTTCAGCAAGAAAGCTCCTCTTCACTGCCAATGGAGGCTGAGAACCAATCAAAAAAATATTTTTCACCACTTTTCCATACTTTTTAGCGACGGAAAATATCACTTCCACAACGTACGCGATTTCTGCTAGCCTGGAGAATACTTTTCAGGCGCTTTCGAGTGCGATTTCACCTGCATAGAACGGAATTTTTCGCGAGCACAGGGTCGATGCGTTTCCTTCCTCGAGACGATATCGCCATTTTTTTTTTTTCGTGAACCGGGAGGCCATTCATTCTTGTCCAAAAAGTCGGTCAAATTTTTTCGACACCAGCCCTGAACGAGATTTGCAGTATGCGATGGCGCTCCGTCCTGCTGAAACACATAGTGATCATCTCCAAACACCTCTTGTACATATGGCTTGACAACTTTTTCCAAAACTTCCGTTTTATAATAGGGTAACGGGGGTATTTTTGACCGCTTAAGGAAGTATTTGTAAAACTTCTTGATTTTATACGATTTCTCTCACGGTATATGGCTAAAAGAACAAGCTTTTACAAAGAATTGAATATTTTTGCCAAATTAAATCGGTTACAATGTTATTTGCTTGCAAAATTACCAAGAAATGTCAACATTTCTGATGATGCATATAATTTTATTTTGGACCGCCATGTTTTATTTTGGACCAGTCACAAAACATATTTTGGCCAACCTTTTGAAATTTGAGTCCAAGCCATTTGAGCAAAGCAAATTAATTATTAATAATGATTCAAAATTCATCATTTGTACATAGAGGAATTAATGAGCATTCGTGACACCCTCTGGCTTCCGAATAGCAAGCTCCTCGTGCCGGTTCATGAAGCTTTTAAACCACGAGTTACCTGCAAAACAATGAAAAAAATTATACCAACTCGAACGTGGAATTGAACTGTCATACTTGGTTTGCCGGTTTTGAAGCTGCCTTTTTCGGGATTCCGTTCGGTGTAGCTTGTTACTCTGCTCATCACACGGTATTTGGTAACCGGAAAACCTTTCCGGGCCATTTTTTTAATCCAACCTACTAGCTCTTTCTCCTCTTCCGCTCCAAGGGCTGTGGGTGGTCCGGTCCTTCCCTGTTGCTTGCATTTTTGCCCTAAACGGAACGAGAAACACGGTGCCCTATCGTCAAACGAGGAACACGGTTGCGGAAGCAAGCTTTCCGGATGGACATTCCTTTGTGAATATCCTGCAAACATCTGCTGATGTCGGCCTCTACGTACCACAGTGATTCCATTCCATACAAAAGGCGGAAAAAAGTCTAAAAATTGATTTTACATAGCTAAGTTATGTGTTTCCAAGTAATTTTAGGCCACTAATTTCAAATATGCTATCTTAATTAACGTATTGGGTCACACTACCGAGATATGGCCAATTTATGGTCCCCTGGAATATCCGGAACATCCGATACAATGGTAAATTCATTAGTCTTGTCATGAAGCAATACGATTACTATCAAAACCATTTGTAGCTTCTGTGTGGCTTCTGTTATATTGCTTTCTTTATTAACCCTTTATTTAGCAAAACATGTTTGTTAAGTTCTCTTTTAGCTCCATGATGACTTTCCTAAAACATTTCAGATCATCCGCTTAATTTTCAGCATAATAAATGGAGCATAAGCACCGAACGGAAGGGCAACTTAGAACGATTCAATGTATGAGAATATATTGGACACGGTGTATTTCACTAATATCGTAGAGCTGAATCCGTACTATGCATTAGCTGATACTTAACGAGTTGGTTCGTTTGAAAATTTTGTTTTCAGAGCTACAGTCGCTGATATCTACAGTAGCGGACATAAAACATGCACCAAACTGTATGCAAAGCTTGTTTTGAAAGGTTCTCACTTATTTCTGTTATCTTGAGTGATGTTATCGTACTAATTGATTAATATTAATGTAGAGTTTAATTTAGGGTTATTACTTCGAACATTTATTAAATTCCTTTTAGAGTGTACCTGAAACTGTCAACAGCTATCAAAATTAAGCCGGACAAAAAAATTGCACCTACATAATTGATTGTTTGTTTTTCGTTTTCTTAAAGTTTTATAAGATAGTGTGCGTTGTGGTAATAATCACAATTAACAATGAAGAAAAAAACGTTGAGTAACGATGCACGTTGTGCCATTGTCAAAGCTAAACAGTCGGGGAAAACCGATCGTCAAATCGCTGCGGATTTCGGAGTCAGTCATACAAGAGTTGGAAGAATTTATAAGCGGTTTTTGCAGACTAAATCGCTAGACAGGAAACCTGGCAGCGGCCGCCCCCGTAAATCAACGGAACGGCAGGATAGATCCATGATTCGGATCGTTAAGAACGATCCACGGAAGACTGCAACTGATGTCAACAAATACGCTACACAGCAATTGCACCTCAACTTGAGTTCCCGAACTATTCGACGCCGTCTATGTGACGCAAAACTTTTCGGCCGTCGACCAGCAAAAAAACCCCTTATATCACCAAAGAACCGACAGGCTCGTTTAAGCTTTGCCAGACGATTTCAACATTGGTCGAAGTCGGACTGGGAGAAAGTTTTGTGGTCAGATGAAAGTAAATTCAATTTGTTTTCATCGGACGGCATCAGATACGTACGAAGGCCTAAAGGACAGCGATATAACCCGAGATACCAGGTTCCAACGGTGAAACATGGCGGTGGAAGTATCATGGTTTGGGGTAAACCTTCACAAATATTATTTTCATAATTGCTCTTTCATGTATTTATCATTTCAGGCTGCTTCAGTCGAAACGGCGTTGGTCCAATACGTCGTATTCAAGGAATTATGACCGCCCAGGTGTACAAAGAACTGCTGGAGAACACTATGCTTCCACATGCTACCACCCGTATCGGAAAAAGGTGGACTTTTCAACAAGATAATGATCCCAAGCACACTTCAAATCTGGTCAAATTATGGATGAAAAGGAATGAAGTGCCTATTTTAGAGTGGCCGTCGCAATCACCGGACCTCAATCCAATTGAGCATTTATGGGAAGAGCTCGAACGTCGAATTCGCGTACGTACGTACAAGAATACAGACGAACTAATGGCAGGACTGGAGCAAGAATGGTTCAAAATACCAATTGAACGTCTTATCGCTTTGGTTGATTCAATGCCAGATCGCTGTGCAGCAGTTATCGCATCAAATGGCTACGCAACTAAATATTAAACATATTTCTACTGTTTTTTGAAAAAAGTACTTAAATGAATTAAATAAATACAATCTGACTTGAATTTTGAATCCTGGTGCACTTTTTTTGACCACTCTCAATATGAATCAACTTACCTTCTTCAACTCCAACTCAATCACGGGTTTAAACTAGGTGCATATTGTTACCTAGATAAATTACTTTTGGTAACAGTAATCACCCCTCATAGGTCTTGTTGAGAATAAACCATTGGATTACTTATTTAATCATGTTTGAACACAAAACATATGCTTGGTGCAATTTTAATGTCCGCTACTGTATTTATCTCATTTTATTTTGATACAAATTTTCACATTAGTAGTATTAACAGTGATTAAAGGGGTTGTCAATTGGGACGGTGAAATTCGAATTTTTTGTTTAGATTTTTTTTTTTTTTTTGGGTTTGGGGGAGTTTAGTTCCCATTTTTTTCTTGGGGGTTTTGGTTTTATCTTCATAAGAAAAAAACACACTCCAAAATAAAAACAAACTATAAAAAAAATATATCCCCTCCAAGAGAAATAAAATATTTTTTTTCAATTTATTTTTTTTGTTTTTTTTGTGGGGGGGGGGGGGATTGTTTTGGAGGTAGAAATAATTTCGCTCGTCAGAGGGGGCCAGGGGAGGGGACGTTGTGTTGGGGATGAGGGATGTGAGCAGCAGGTGTTGATAGTTCCGTCAGTTTGTGGCAGGTTGTGAAAGTTGGATAGAAGTATTGAAAATTGAGCGAGGGGCTTGGATATGGCAGTACTCGAATCAAGCACGCATTCCTTTACCTTACATCCCCAATGCGGGATAGGTCAAGGCACTACCCCGCATTGGAGATGTAAGGTGGGGGAATGCATGCTTGGCTGGAGTACTGCAATGTCCAAGCCCAACGCTTAATTTTCAATACATCTGTTCAATTTTCACAACCTGCCGTGGACTGACGGAGCTATCAACACTTCCTCTTTATATCTTTCATTCTAGGAAACATTGCTGTCCACTCTTGGAGCTTCATGGTGATGAGCAGATAGCATTGCCTACAAAGAAGAGAGGCACGAGAATGCAGTACGAAGCAAAATTCAAAAGAGGGGACGGGCTTCAGATATAACCAGACACCGGTAACAAAGCAAAATAATTTTGCAGCTGAGGGGTGTGGATATTACTGTATTATACATGGAATGAAACTTCATGAAATAAAAAGAAGAAGACAATTTGAACCATTTGTTGCTCGTTTTTGAGGACCCGAAAAGGGAAAACCATACTATCAACCTGTTCATATGCTGATTTGTATGGGAGCAAAAGTAGGCAATTTTGAGGTAAAAAATTTAACTACTTATACTAATAGTACTTCATTGAAATTTTAATCAAAAACATTTGTAAGTTTTTCTGATCAAATGGTGCATAAATAAAGTCATTCTGTTCAGTCAAACTAGAGTTATAAGCGATCAAAAATCTTTCACTTTTGCGTAACGCTCTCATTTTTCAATATTTTGAAATGACACCCGATATAGAAAAGACAAACGTAGTGCTACGTTAAAAATATCAACAGACTGGTACTTAACCTAGGTGTCTAGTTCTATTCATAAACACACATTTAGACATATTAAAATAAAAAAACAGCACTCACATTGTTAAACGATCTAACACAGTTATCAAAAGGGTTGTTTTGCCCATACGTAGTTCTGTGTCGACTGACTAAAGCTCGATTCAAAGTCAATCTGGACGCACGGTTTAATACACCACCGCGTGGTTGGAACAAAAAACGTTTGACAGGCATTTGTTGATGTTTCGCTGACGAAGAAATTGTGAAAAGTTTTTCTCGATCGATCAACGCATCTCGAAATTACGGATCATGAAATTTGAGAAAAGGAAATTAATTGTGCCCAAACATCTAGAGAATCCTTCGTGGTCTGCCTCAAAAATAGCAAGAGTGTTAAAATTCCCAAAGTCAACGGTGTGTCTTGTAATCAAACGTTAAAAGGATACTCTGAGTGTGGATTGAGCACAGCGCATCTATCATAAAAGTGGCACTAGGGACAAAGAGCTGAGGAAAAAGGTGTTGAGGTATGTGAAGGGCAACCCAGGTGTCTCTATACGTGATTTGGCAAAGAAAAACGATTCCAACTTTTCCACCGTGCGTAACATCCTTTCAAGAGAAGGATATAAGACTTTTTGTGCCAGTAAACATCCGAATCGCTCCCTGAAACAAAATTTAGTGGCCTAAAAGCGAGCACGATTACTAAACGAACGAGTTTTGACGAAAGTTGATGGCTGTATTTTAATGGATGACGAAACATATGTCAAAATTGATTACCATCAAATCCCCGGACGAAAATTTCACCTGGCAACTGGTCGTGGGGATGTCCCTTCCAGGTATAAATTTGTTTTTGCTGATAAGTTTGCTCGGAAACTAATGATTTGGCAAGGAAGCTGCAGTTGTGGCCTTAAAACCAAAGTTTTCATCACATCTCACACACTGACGTCGAAGGTTTACATTAAAGAGTGTCTGAAAAGGCGGATTTTACCCTTCATTCGGCAACACAAGACCAACGTTATGTTTTGGCCGGATCTAGCCAGCTGCCACTACTCTAAGGAGATACAAGAATGGTATGCGGCAAGCAATGTTAATTTCGTCGCCAGAGAGATTAATCCTCCGAAGGGGTTGTGTGGGAGAGGCATCATTATCCGGGAAATGCCAAACTGCGTGAGCGATTTCATCATAACCGGTTCCGCACCTACATAAATTGCTATCGACGAGGTTAATTCTGTAGAGATGTGCGTCTAGCGCGTAGTGGTTGCATATAAGTCTTGACATCACACGAATGAAACCACGACTTACATCCAGATCTTTGAACCACGATCTCGACGAAACATTTGAAATAATGGAATGTAACCACCGCCCAAGAGAATTACTTGTCCAAGCGTTTTGCCAACTTTGAAGAGAACTCTGACGTACTAATGGGAAACATTCATCATGTGAAATTCCTCTTTCAAAAATCCTTTGCTAGAGAGTCCGCCTTCTCATTGCCTGGAATTGAGCAATGTGAGGGGACCCATACAAAGGTAATCCTAAATGATCTTTCGACCAACGCACACATCTGCTCCCTTATTTTTGAAAGAAAGTAAGATGCGTGCTTCACTGTTTTCATCGATTGGAGAGCCTCAATAGAACTGAGACTATCCAAGAAGATGAAATAATGGTCTACGGGCATGTCGGAAATTATCCCCAATGCGAAATTGATTGCTGCCAGCTCTGCAACATATACGGAACAAGGTTCTTGAAGTTTCCGGAAGGCAGATGAGTATTCATTGTAAACACCGAAACCAGTGGATCCATCAATGCGCGACCCATCAGTGTAAATTCTTCTATTGCAATTGACATGTTGGTACTTTTCGATGAAAATATGGGGAATTAAAATAGGTCGAAGTTGATCTGGAACTCCTTGAATAGCCTGTTTCATAAGCAATGGAGGAACTGTGATAAGGAAAGCGTACACTAGGAGGGTTATAGCATGGAAAACTAATATCGGATGAGATATAGTTAATATAGATTCGTAAGAATCTTGACTGGGTACTCAATTCGAGCATTTCTTCGAAGTTTTCAATCACAAGGTTGTTACTGATTCCACACTTAATCAGTATTCTATATGAGAGCTCCCAGAAGCGGTACTGTAAGGGTTTTACTCCTGCCAGAACCTCCAGGCTCATATTATGCGTTGAATGCATACAGCCAAGGGCAATACGTAGACAACGATATTGAATGCGTTCCAATTTGATGAGGTGGCTATTTCTTGCCGAGAGGAAACAAAAAGAGCCATATTCGAGAACTGAAAGAGTAGTTGTTTTATAGAGTTTAATAAGGTCTTTCAGGTGAGCACCCCAACATGTCCCGGATATTGATCTTAGAAAATTGATCCTTTGTTGACATTTCTGTTTTAAATACGCAAAGTGATTACTCCAAGTGCATTTTGAATCAAACATGACTCCAAGGTATTTGAAGGTCAAAGATTGGGTAATGTCTCTTCCCAATAGCTTGAGACGCAGTTGGGCTGGGAACCGCTTTCTAGTAAACACTACCAATTCGGTTTTATGCAGAGAAAACTCGATCCTCAAATTTCTGGCCCAAAAGGACAGATTATCTAAGGAATTTTGCAATGGTCTTTGCTAGATTTCTGCACGTGGACCTCTAAAGGAGATCACAACATCGTCTGCAAGTTGTCTTAGCGTGCATCTATTTTCCAAGCAGTTATCTATATCTTTAACATAAAAATTATAAAGCAAGGGACTTAAACATGAGCCTTGGGGTTAGCCCATGTAGCTAATTTTGGAAGTTGTCAGTTGGCCTAGATTGAAGGTCATTTGTATATCAGATGTAAAGCAAATTAACCAATCGTTTGTTCTTTGTCGCTTGAAACTAAATTGCATTGACAGCTGGTTGGCTGATTCAACCTAACGGCCAAGTCTTGATACCCAAATAATACTACTTGTCATACTCATGTTAATAATACACGTTTTGTGATCAAGCTAATGTTTTTTTTTCTAACTTTGATACACTTAATGTCATACACGCATATAATCGAAATAGCGCAATAAATGTGGCATTTTTGAACATTTTGTTTGTCATATCAGATGTTTCGTAGAATTCATAAGACTTATATTATGTTCTATGGATAAGTTCAACAGCATGCCTATAACATAATGATATGTTCTGTCAAAGCAAGCACCTTTTGTTCATAGTCAACAAAAATATAAACAAGAATTTTTACCATCGCGAAACTATATCGCAGCCACGGTATTTTAAGCCTTAAAGATGATTGTTTATAAGTGCTTTACGCATGGAAGTTGTATCAAAAATTGTATATGCGGTTTTAAGGTTAGCAGTGCGACTTTCCGTTTTACTCTTCCCTAATTCTGGCGCGCCATTGATTGGATTGAAAAAACGGTATGTACTTCTAACAAATTATTGAATCTTAGTGAGATTTCTTTTTGGCGGTATTCTTACAAACCAAACATGGCGATTTTCCAAGTCTACAGTCCTACAGTACAAGTCTACAGTACTGGTTAGAACATTAGTAACACATTTGATTTTCAAATGTTCGTTTTTTCTTTTCTGCGTTTTTTGCAGTGAAATTGAACTGAGTAATGTCAGTATGAATGAAAATACAAATATAATTTTTCTATTATTTTGTGCGTAGCCATATCTCAAAAGACTTTTCTACAAATTCGGCGTAAAAATTCGGTAAAAATACTAAACAATCTCCCAAATCGTTGCTTTATGTTACTTCTGAATAAACTCTCATGCCCAATTTTGCTTCTATTTGAATCAGTGAGTGGCATCACAATCTTACAATCAGGTAGTGTTTTTTTTAATTCCAGTTTTTCAAATAAATATATTTTTCAGCCGTCACTGTATTGGATTCAAGCAATCTTTTCTTGAATAATTTCACTATTGCATGAGGATGTTAAAAACATGT